>JARKHS020009951.1:102500-213510 GCA_030143305.2 Amblyomma americanum | reverse complement strand
ACCCTCACAGTATTTCTTTGTCAAAAAAAGGCAGGCGATACTGATCTCCTTTGCGCATTTCCTCCAGTTGGAACACATATAATTTGAGCCTCGTTTTTAGCGCCCTCGCAGCTTAATCCCCTATGGCTGCTCCTCTTTCGACTAAATTACCAAAGAACAGTCAAGGCACACCGGTCTCAACGAAGGAAATACTGGCACTGAATGTCACTGCCCCTTATACATTTTTTTCTCTCTCATTTTCCCACGTACCCGGTTCGAATCCCGGTGGCACCGAGCACCCACCGGGATTCTAATCGGCACAAGCTTTTCCTGGCCTGGTGCTCGGCTCCTCAGGGGTGAAATGCTTGGGAAAATTCGGCGTCTTAAACCAGCTCGAGCAGCCCAAACAGCACCCTATCCATGGCGCTCTTCGGCCAAGCTGACCTTATAAGGCCACTAAAAATGAGATCATCATCAATCCCTTCCCTTATGCTATGTTCATGTAACATATAAGTGCTCGCGAGCGCTGCAGCCTCTAACCCTATGCGAGACGAGGCTGATGCAGACGGCCCGAGCGGAGGCCACGCGCACACAGCTGCTCTCGCAAACAGCACCTCTTCTGTTTTGTTCGGATGCAGCCAGGTCGCCGCCGCTGTTGCTGCGGGGTCTGCCGGGATGCATGCGCCTGGTTGACAGACACCTACGCATGAGTCGCGCCTGTGTTGTGCGCGTACGAAGGGCGGCCGTCTCGGCGGCAGCTCCGTCCAGAGAGCGGCCTTTGCATCTGTCGCGACGGGCGGTCTCCTCCTCCGGATCTCGCGCAATTTTCTTCTCTGTTCTCGCGCGACGGCGCCTTTTGTCGGACGCCTCCGTGAGCTCGCCGCGATTGTTCTCGACGCGTCCCCGCCTTGGCATGCGCTGCACAGTTTGCGCGCTCTCGCGTAAAGTGCTCGGGGGGAGGGGGGGGGGGGGGGGGTGTCGACGTTTTTGTGCGGAAATTTCTCGTTTGTAGCCCGGCTCGCTCTGCCGGTTTCTTACTCATCGCCGCCGTGGCGTCGCGTCAATCTCCTTCCCTGCCTTTTTTCACAACTTCTTCGGTAGATAAGCTGGCCCGTGGCGCTGCAAGAGGAGGTGTGTCAATCTCTTTTTGTTTAGTGCGCTCAGGCGCCGATGACGGTTCATATCCTAGGACTTCTTAGCAGGGAGCTTTATGAATAAGAAGCGACGTTGACAGCGCACTCAGTTTACTCCCGGTTGATCAGAAAACGTCCTGTGTTTATAGAATACGCGAATCATAATCATCAGCCTGACTGCGCACACTGCAGGACAAAGGCATCTCCCATACCTCTCCAATTAACCCTGTGCTGTGCCAGCTGCGGCCACCCTACCCCGGCAAACTTTTTAATACGCGAACTTACGCTTGACTGCCACTCACTCACTCACATGAGTAGCGTCGCGATGACCAAATTCGTCCGCCCGTACAACGCACCTGCTGCGATGCATTGTGCCATTGCAGTCCAGTCGTTTCCAGCGCATATGATTGATTTCAGATTTAAGTGAGTGACACTGGTCTTTATCGATGCGGACGAACATCCGCAAGTGAAAAGTATACAGCGTTCAACGACCGCCTCAACAATGTTCGTGCGTCACCGCGGTACAAGCCCCTGCGGGCGAATGCGTGGCTTCTCTACTGCACCACCGGACCTCAATTTGCGGTAACGTACTTACGTACCAGCATAGATAAGTGCTTCCCGCCGATGTAATGAATGGCGCTAATCTAGAGGCCATCGAGATGCGGGTCCCGTGACATTTATTCTCTCGGACTACCGCACGCTTGGCAGCGTGCCACAACTCCGCGCTGGAATTCGAGGACGTTCCCACGCCTGCCCCATCACCTCCCGGAAAAGGTGTACGAGCTGTAAAGTGTGTTTATTTGCCTATACTGTTTTTCACTGTCCCAACATATCAGTAAGGGCGTAAGCTTCTCTTTCTGCATATTTACTGTGTGTTTTTCCTGCGTTTTCTATATCTTTTCTTTTAGGGGACCCAAAGCCATTCCTGATACCTCAACAGAAGGAATTATGAGGTCATCGTTTTCTTTATCTACAGCCTAACTACGTCGACGCAAGAAAAAGGCCTGTCTCACTGACCTCCAATTAGGTCGGCCTTTCGCCAGCTGCTCTTACCTCATCCCCGCAGTCTTGTAACCTCAACTGCCGACCTCACTTTCTGTCGCCCCCTGCTAACTTTGTGCCTTCCCCTGGTATCCGTTTATTTGCCCTATGGTACCACTGGCTTTCTTCCCTTGGCGCTGTTTGCTCTGCCTATGCCCGTTTCTTCTTGATTTCGACGAGGATGTCATTCTCTCTTGCTACATGGCCCACTCTCCTCTGTTGCACCTGCGATCTTCCTTTCTATCTTCCTGCGCTGTAATTAAGTTAATTTCAAGCTTTTTACTTGGCCACCAAGTTTATGCAGCTTGGATGAGTGCTGGATGAGTATGGTTTCCTGTTGATGGATACTGGTAAGCCGCTAGTGATGATTTGAGAGTACCTGCCAAACGCGCGTACTCCATTCTACTCGTTTCTCCTGTTCAATTCATTCCCGTCATGTGGATCTGCGGCCACTACCCGCCGTAAGTACGGACATATCCCCTCGCAACTTGCAAAGCTTCGCCGCCTATCGCCCTTGCCCGACTGGCGAACATTACTTTTGTTTTATTCGATTCAATATTCAGTCAGACCCACTGTTCTGCTTTGCCTGTCTATAGGTCCTCAGTCACTCTGCACAATTCGTTACGTAGCAAATCATTGTCATCAGCGAATCGGGCGATGTTACTCGGAATCTGAGATCAGGGGAAGATTACGGCAGTTATTAGCTCTCCTGTCGCTGAATACGGCTTTAGTCGCCTTGTCTACGTGCAGCCTGCGATATGGCGATAAGAGCAGAGAGTCGCCCATCGCCCTCAGTGAGGCGCCCTATAGCTCCCTGTGATTTGGCCACGGCTCGAAGATATCATTAGTCAGGATATTTCATTACTCTTCTAGCAAGACAGATATCAAGGGGGTCTGGTACCTGTTCGACATTGAAAAGGGGGCCGGGGAGGGGAACCCGGCCCAGAGTTCGCGTATACGTTTGTGCGAGACAGAGCTAATAATTCCTAATCTGCGCATGAACTGTCGTGGCATTATCATCCAGTAAGAGCACGGGCTCGGTGACGGAGTATCGGTTTGTAGGTGAACGCAGTGTCTCGGCAATAGTTTCATACCAATGCCACTGCTGGGTCAGAGGCTTCTTTTTTTTTTTTTTGCCTAGAGTGGAATCAGCAGACCGCGCATCTTTTCATTTACCGGTACGAATAATGTTTTTCTCCCATTGACTAAGAACTAAACGCGAGTGTTCCGCGTAGCTACTAACTACGACGCCAGTGGCGCAGGCGTCGCTTGCTCCGGAGGTCTCCCCCCCGTGAAAGAAACCGCGGAGGGGCAACACGGCTGCAAATGAAGCAGCGCCGGGTCGTGCTCGGCCGCCGCCCCGACGCCGCCTGGGCGCGTGCGGGCGTCAGACGACCAGAAGCGCTCCCTGATTTGCGTGAAGTGTTTATAGCTCCCCGCCGAGCGGAGCGTGCTGGGCCGCAGGTCCGCTCGCGCATACGAGGCCGCTTGCGGTTCCGTCGCTGAGGCGACACTGACACGCCGGCGGCACCAAGTAACAAAACGAAAAAGTACGCAGAAAAACCACATAACTTTCCCGCAGTTATGGCGCTAGGTGCGCACACAACGACGTAAACACATTTTGCAACGCTCACGTTTCGCAACCGAGTTCGTGTATACTGGAAGTTTCGCAACTCCGCTTCTTGTTTCGGTTCGTGCGCGTGGGTGGGGTGCCTGTCTCGTGTGCACCGCTCTGCTCGTGTTCCGCTCGCTAGCGTACGTAGAGCGGGCCTCGTCACCGATGCGGAGCATTTTGTTCCTACGGGGAAACGCGAAACCCGATCTTGTAGTTGGCTCTTGCGCTCTCGATTCCGAACAAAGAGGATGAAATCGCGCAAGAATCCTGAGACCTCTAGCAGTCAACTTGTCTGAGCGTAGCCCGTACGCTACTTCATTTTTTTTTTCGTGGTTAACAATGCTTCCATCGCGTAAGATGTAAGCGGCTGGGTTATAGGGCTTCATATACATGTACGCACTCTCATAAAAGAGAGAGAGAGAGAGAAGTAAAAAGACTGCCTCATTATTCCCCGTGTGCAACAAAACAACAGAACAAAAAGTCACCTCTCGGCAGTCAGCAAGTTGAGCGCACCTACGCAAACCGACACGTGCCGCGCGTGCTCAGCGATCGGAGCTCGACTAGGCGCACACGCACTTTCTTCAATCGTTTTCCGCGTGCAAGCGTCCTCTTTCCTCGCTTCGCTCACTCCGTCTCGGCAGCCCAGTGGCGCCTCCTGGAAGAGGTCCTACTCCTGAGCGCAGCCGATGATGGGGACGTGACCATCTGCGACTTCCGGCCCTGTCCCCCACCCCGGCGCGGGTCAGTCAGCTCGGCAGAAAGAAGCGATTTGGAACGGCCAGGGCGCCCCCGAACAAAACCAAAATAGCAGCGAAACGGGCGCTACGCGCTTCGTACCGCGGTGGCGAGGTTGGGGAATCTGCCCAGAAAAGTGGCACCGCCCGCCGCGGCAGCCGCAGGCAGGTTGCCCGGCCTCGGAGCCTGCGCCGCCGCCCGTCGCACGGCGGTTGCACGGGCCAACGCGCGCATGGCTTCGCCCCCCCCCCCCCCCCCCCCCATCCCGCGTTCTCTTCGCTACCTCCCCGCCGCGACCGCTGCTTCCTTCCTCGCTTTGCAGCTTGGCGCCGTGCGTCCCTGTGCGCACGTTCGCGTCGCTCTACGCGGACCATTATGTGGCCCGCGCGGCGCACTCGGGAGACGACGGCATCAACCTCCTGCGAGCAGGTGGCGACGGAACCGCCCGGCCTGCTTAGCTGCTGGATGGGGCGCAGCGTCGTCGTCTGCTCGGCTCTGAACTTGACGCGTTGGATGCCTTTGTTTCGAGGTCCCTCCACTCTTTCCGGCGGCGTGCTCCAGCTGCAACCCCCCTCTTTCCTCTCCTGCTTTTCACACTTTTGCGTCTTTCTTTTTTTTTTTTTGCACTAGCAGAGTTCCTCCCTTTGTGATCGTAATGCCGTCGAGCCGGAATGGCGCTGACAGCGAGGAGCACGAAGCCCATTTGTCTGTAGTGCGGTTAGGTGGCTTTGTGGCGGTCACCGCCCCAAACTAAGCAGCGGGACGGTCTGCCGCCCGACGAGTGCGGAAGTTGCAAAAGCTCGCTCCGAGAGCCATTTTACGTCGCGTGAGAGATTATTTCTTCGAGGGTGGGGGGAGGGGTATTCATTCATCATTTATTCTGAATCGTTCATGGCTGATGTACTGTTCAGGTATTTCGCTTTCAATGTGAGCAGAGAGGGAGACTGTTCAACTGCTAGTTACTTTTTGACCGCGTAACTGAGCGAGGAGTGGAATAGTTTTTTTTTTTTTTTGTCTTGAACAACTTCCACACTGTGGACACTCGCTCCTAAGCGCTCTTTGGGAAACAGTGAGACGCGCGGAAGCCCAAATCTCATTGCGTGCATTCCCCGGAACTCGCCGGTGGACGACGGGAACTTTTCACGATATTCCTCTAAAAGGCCATATTCTTTTATGGGAAAACAACAGTGCATGGAAACGGGCATCTACATTTTTTCCACTTCTCCAGCCGCGTTCTTCCAGTCGCGGTGAACAGCCTCCAACGGCCACTGTTGTTGCAAAGCAGCGGAGTTTTGATGAGTTTCTTCTTGTTAGATAAGTGTAGGCATATCTCTCTGTAGAGTACAAAGTGTATGAAAGTTTTGTAACTTCTTTCTGCGATGTTGATGCGTCTGCCGAGCGCTATATATAGTATGAGAGAGTGCGTGCTGACTGCTTTACATGTCCGCTTCCTTGCGTGCCTTGGTCGGGAAAATTTCCGTCTCTACACCCTCCGCAGTATTCCAACCCTCCTTTTCTCACGGCGATGTCGCGCATGCGCAGTTGGTCGCACCTAGCCGCCGCAGCAGGAGGTCTGCAGCTTGAAACACAGTAGTGGTGAGAAGCCGCGTTGGCTGCTGTACCTCGCTGTCAGCAAGCGAAAGGTTTGTATACCACGCCTGTCTACGTGCGCCGATGACGTATACACCGGGAGAGGCCAAGCGGTACCGTTTTATAACAGCACTTAATAAACGGCACTTTGTGGTTTATAACACGACAGCCCGTTTCGCGAGGAGCTATTTTGCAGTGAACCGGCTCATGCCACATTGCGCGCGCGGCTGAATAACCGTTCAATCTACCGCGGTGCGACATCAAGTTTCGTCGTCCTGAGGTATAGGAATTTTCGCGCGAAATCTAAGCGTATGGCTTAGCGTGAAAGGACAGTATACAATGTTTGCTCCGTCTGGGAACATATAGCTTACGACAGGGTATTTTGGCCCCATTTGATCAGATAGGTGCTTTCTGAGCAATGTAAACATAAAAGAGTTTAATGAAATCAAAATTTTATGGAAGTCCGTAAAGTTCCAGTTCATACTTCTCCGAAGTAACAGTGAATTTCTCGCAATGTCTTTTGCAGGTGTGAAAATCGCACCTGCCGCGGGCCTGTGTATTATAGGAATGCGAAATTCTCGAGCGATTGCGTTTCCGGAAATTGCAGCTTGAAATAGCTCTGTGTGAAACGGCAAAAAAAAAAAAGGCAAACGAATACTGTATATTCGCAGCTCGCATCGAAATCATCAGAGAAGGTGCGATGGCCATTCAATCTTTTCGCCAGAAGAACGTTCCAACTGGAAAGTGCAATTTGGTTGGGCACGAAAACCACATGGGCGTATATTACACCACAGTGAATGGAGAATTCTGTTTATAGGAGAAATGTGGATACTGGGAATTGCGTCCCATTAATAGTTTCTTGCTGTAAAAAAAAATAAAAAATACGGGGTTTATGTGAGACGCGTTTACGATATGCTGGAAGTAACAAATGAGACGCGAGGAAGTCACGTGAGCACTTAAACAAGGACATTCACCAGTACATATCCGTGATTTGTTTCGGCCAAAGACCTTTTATATTAGTAAGCACACAACGAAATCAATAGCAGCTCACCGTGGGAGGACAAGGCAGGTCGCGGTGAACAATTAAGCAAAAAGTCTAAGGCCCCTAGTTTCGCACGATTCCGCGGAAATTGGCGGATTTAAGCATTTCTCGCGCAATTTTGTGATGGCAGCCAAATTATCATTTCTCGTGCAATTGTTCCGGCAGATATCAGCAGGAATGACTGCAGGATTCAAAAACGACTAATTTACCTTATTTGCACAAATATAACACAAGGGGAAGGTTGAGAACTCAGGAAAATTTTAAAATATATATTATTACGCATATAACGAAATCCCAAACTCTTCAGGTAAGCCGTAGCCGAAGGAGGATCGGCTGCAGCTCAGGTTTGTACCATAGAAAAAGTTCGAGTTTGTAAGCGTGCCTCGATTTACACGAGAATCACGAGGCCTGTACAGTTGCTGAGTGGCAGGTGTACCTGAAAGCTGCTCGAGAACTGAAATCTATTGAGAGGAACGTTGCACAGTTTCTTTGTAAGCAAGACGCACAAGGTGGAGACTTGTAGTCCTGCCTTTCTTGGCTGGAATGAAAGAAGTGACCCCAACGCTCTCTTCCATTGATCTCAAGCATTCGTCACAATCAACTGTGTTGGCACAGATGATCATTCGGTCGTTATAAAGATCTAGTATCTAACAAGCGCCATTCTTTGTGGGAAGATAAGAGGAAAAGATTACTTGATGCTCAGTTACAACACCAACACCTTCAATTTTAGAAGGGGGATTCCTACAGCATGCAAAGGATGTGCTGGAAAAAAAAAAAAAGCTTGCATGTTTCTTTCATGTGCCTTATGCTTCGAGCGGAATTTCGCGAATTCTTATTTCTGCATCCTCGGAATTTAACGGACATTTGTAACGAATGCCTAGGTAGTTAGAAGAGGGTGATAGATGCCTTTTTTTTCTTTTTCTTCTCAAGGAAATCAATAATTCCTCGCATACCAAGAATTTGTATCCGGCCTATAAACCACGGCGGCGTGCTAGGCTCTCGAACGCCTGCGCATTTTTTAACCCGCGCCGAAGGCGAGGTACAGGCAGCAGAAATATGAACTAAAACACGTTGCGAACACTCGACCGATGATTACTCCGAAACTATGAGCTACTAACACACTTTTTCCATTGTTATGGATAGTTTTCCCATAGAAGAATAATGCCCATGAGACATTTCCAGCTTCAGTACAGAAGCCACAACAGAATTCGATCTTACGTGCAAAGTGGCTGTTAACCCTCTTTCTGTTGTGCCTATCTGAAACAAAAATGCTCAAGCATCTCGCCTGCGTTTTAACGAGGCCGTCAGTCATCGCTTTCAATCAGAGCTCGGAATAACAAGAGTAAAGCTAAATGGACACAGCAGCGGTTTTCTTTTTACGTATTTTTCGCTTTCTGTTGGAAGAACTAAAAAAAAAGTACAGCCAAAAGCAATCCTTTTTTTTTTTTTTGCTTCCGGGACTCTCCGCCAAGAGGCGAAAGGGTCGGACGGAGCGAAGGCAGGAGTACTCGGGCGGCAAGCGCACGTTTCGCGACAGCGACGGCACCGGCCGACAGCTCATCCCCCCTCCCTTCCCCCAGAGAAATGGGAGAGGAGGAACGACCGCCCGAGTGCCGCGGCGCGGTAGCGGGGTCGTCGCCGCCGCAGTCAGACCGACCTCCCCGGCTTCCTCGCGCGGGCGGGGCCGTCGGCTGCCCGTGAGTCAGCGCGCCAGTCGACGCCCCCGCGGACGCCACGCCGGCTTCCCACAGCGAGCCCTCCTAGGATTGCCGGTCAGCGATTCCCATCGCAGAAAAAAATAAAAGTTCCACACGAGGAACGTTAGGCGCTAATCGTTAGAGGTTCTCATTGTAACGGGAAGATGACCACCGCGCATCCCGAGTTTATTAATTTTATTCCTTTCATAGACCAGATTTAGTATTCGCTTTGCTGCCGGATTCGGATTTGCGATTAACGCAAATCGCATGTCCAGCATTCTTGGACAAAAATTTTGAGCATTGGAATATTGTAAGGTTCTGACACGTAAATATTGAAGGTAATGATCGACTCTTCCGATGCATAGCAAAATGAAAATTTTTTTCATCGCCCACATCAAGCAGTCAAGCCTGCCATAGAAAACCAATCCGGAATGTTTTGTGATGAAAGCAGAAACGGTAACAGCAAAAAATGCAAGCCTGCCGACGGGAGATCGGCTGATATATTGTTATAGTGAAATTTTCGATTCATGAAAAAGTTGCGTTCATAAACACTTTCCCGTTGCAAAAATTCTTTTGTCCAGCATTGTTGGGTATGCTAGGAGCAATAACTACGCTGGTCCCGCCGTACAGAAACCAGTGCTGCTGCCCCCCCTCGGTCTCGATTTGATTGTTAGATCGAGATCGAAAAACACCCATAAACTTTCCCAGGCACGAAGTGTGCTTCCTTGCGTACGGCAATGCGGAAATTGTGCGCACAAGAAACGTTTTACTTTCTTTGGCTTGTGGGTGCTTTTATGTTTACTTTCTTTGGCTTGTGAGTGCTTTTATGTCAAACCCGCTGTGAAGTAGACACTTCCTTAAATTCCACATATCGGGCATCGTCCCCGCTTTTAAATGCAATAGGCGGCATTGAACCGACTGAATTCTCTCGTCGTCCCTTTATGAATGCCAAGATCCTGCGACCATGGCTTCTCTGGAAGGCGCCATGGATGGAATACTAGCACGACTGCTTTCATTCGATCTCTGCGGCTGTTTTCAGTCGCCGCGTCGACTGGCTTACCCCCGAAATTAATAACGAAGGAGCGATGACGCCTCAGGAATAACATAAGACTGGCTTGTTTCCGTACATACTCTTTTTCTTCGCTGCCATTGGCCGGTCAGTATTTTCGATGACGCAGCTGGCGAACTTCATTACCTGGCATAAAGTCAAAATCTGCCAGTGGTAGACGAGCAAAAGAAATATATCGAGAATAAAATCGTCACAAAATGCCAACCTCTCAATTTGTCCAACCTCCGCCCTATCTCCCTTAGCTCATGCTTTGGTAAGCTCTTTGAACACGTCGTACTGAGACGTCTCCAACCATTCCTCGACCCTCTCCACCCCCAATGACCTCCTCCAACTTCGTCACGACATTCTCGAACACCTCACCCCAGCGTCCACCGGGGCTATCCCGTACCTGCGCATGCGCATACGTCGGTGCCTTCCTCGCTGACCGCACCGATACAGTTGTCCTCGGACAACTTCGGTCCGCGCGCTTCGCCCTACCCGCCCGCGGCACAGCGCTGAGTCTTATCTCCGCTTCCTTTTCAACATTGCTATGGCCGGTATCCCGGCGGCCCTTTCCTCCATCCCTAAACTTCGTCACGCGATTTACGCGGATGATATCACCCTCCTGATGAATGCCGGCACGGCGGGCCACATTCATACCACCCTACAGGACGGCCTCGGCCCTGCGGCCTGACCCTTTCCTCGTCCAAGTCCGAACACCCGGCCCCGAGCGAACCATCGATGTCCGATTGCAACAGGCTCGAGTGGCCGCTATTGCAACTTAGAGGAACAATGCCATCGAAGAGACGGGGAGGTCGAGTTGATGAAGCATCTAAGATACAATATCTGCAGCGCAGTTCCCGCTTGACTTCCCACCTTGCCTGCGTTCGAATACAGTCACAGGGGAAACATAAGGCGGCACACATGCACGGAAAAATTAGTTCTGGAAAGTCATTGAAACCCATGCCTAAAACCACGCAAGCGTAATTAACTGGCATTATCAATTGTTGTTCGCAAAATAGTAATCACTGACATCACAATTATTTCCCAAAATAAATGCAATTATCTTAAATTTCTTTTCACTTTTGACGCATACAAAGGAGTGCACTGGCAACAGCTGCCACGAGCATTTCAGGTTTCCTAATCGATATTGTCACGTGGTTTCCAAGGCAGGTACAACTGAAGACAGTGGACGACAAGGCTGGAGCTGGAAACACAAGTCGCAAACTGAAAGCATCTCGGCGGCGTTGATAGCACACAGCGTGTTGAAACATCACAATGCCGATCGCTTTAGACAGCGTTCGATTCAAATGCATAGCAAACTTTCGCCATTTGAATTAAGCATCATACACTGACAATCATCTCGATCATCGCGGAAACAGCTGGGCACAGCTATAATAATTTCAGAGCAGTCTGGTTTCATCGCGCCTGTCTGTGACAAGGGCGCGTGTCGCCAGCCACAAAGAACAAAACCAAGTAACGAAGAGAACAGACATTTCGCGGCAGTATTAACGCAAGAGCTACTGAGCTTCGAAGCGGCGCTGAACGTTAAGCCTCGTTTTGCCGTTACAACGAACAAGGCTTTGCCGGCACAAACAGCAGCTAGTGGCACCTTTTTTTAAAAAATAAACGTAATTTCGATAGTAATTAATTACTTTCAACGCGAAATTAGTCCTGCGAAGCAATTCATTACGCTAAAGACTACCGGTAAAGTAATTAAATCACTGCAGTCTCACTGAAGTGTATGTTTGCAGCAAACACCTTTCGGAGGGATTTGTCACAAACACTGGAACAGGCGTGACTGTTTTCTCTCGTGTCCATTTTTGTTCTTTTTTTTTACATTCATCCGCGACGACTGCAAACGCCGCCAGCCAGTGACTGCACCTCGATGCTTCCGTTTTAACATCGCCATTCGTCCATTCTCTAATATAGAGCACGGGCGCTTGCGAGGTTTGTTCGCGGGCTTGCGCAGCGGCTTAGAAAACAACTTACGGTGTTGGCCAGTATTGCCAGCTTGCCCCAGTCACTGCTGGATCGAAGACCAGGGATGGCTGGTGATGAGGGTAACCCAGCCAAGGTCGCTGATGCAGTGCCAGTAGTGTAAGCGCGGTCTCCGCTGCAGCCGCCCCCATCACTGGACGCTTGTCTTCCCTGGCAGGTAGGCGAGTCACGTCTGAGCTCTGTGAGGCTTGGCCGCCAAACATGCAGCGATGACGGATGGGACGACCATCTGGCGAGTACAGGCGCCGAGCACGGAAGCAGCCAGCGATGCTACCCGAATAGCCGCACGGAAAAGGAATCAGCGGGGCCGCTTCTTCATACGTGGGGGAACGTGGAATGGCCTGGACTGCCATCGTTCCGCGAGCGCAGTCCACTGCCGCGGGAAGAGCAGGGGCAGCATAATGCCGATGCTAGCTGACGACGTTTCGAATTCGAGTTCTTGCGTTCAGTTGGGAATCGGGAGCAAGACTCGGAGAGATAATTCCAAGGAGAAACGACGAAGAAAGAGAATACAGCGCCCTGTCGAGGCTTATCTGAGCCAGACGGATCCGTCACGATGTGACCACACAGTGGCGGTGGGAAGTCTCCACTGGAAGCACGCGTTCGTTTCTTCCCCCGTTCCGAGAAACGGGCGGCAGGGGAAACGAGTGGCACTAAATGAGGGAACGAATTTGTGGCGGTTGGCTTTACGAGATGGAAAAGCACATCGCGGAGACAGGAACGGGGGAGGTCTTTCGAAGCCAAAGGGGAAATGAATAGTCGGAAATAGGAAGCATTAGCGGCGTTTACACGAACCGGACAGATCCGTGTTGAGTCGCAATGTCGGGTAGAAAACTCGTTACTGGGTTCATGTGAACGCCCCCGAGTCTGAAGCTTCCTCGAACTTCATAAAGGACTGCCAACCTTCGAAGAAACCACCCTTGCGTCTTTCATTCTCCCCCACGCCTGGGGCGGCCGTCCTGCGTCTCGTCAGGCATGCGTTGGACGGCTTGTTTGGTGCATGAGTAGGCGTTTCTGCATCAAAACGAGGGGAGGAAGCGGAGGAGGGAAATGTCTCTGAGCCGAGCGGGAGGGGAGTCGACTGGACTCGACCCCTTAACTCCCCAGCAAAGGGTCGGTTGACTCGCGCCTCCCTCTGTTCTTTAGGGCAGAACAGAAAGTCGTGCATTGGAGTTGACCTTTGTTGGGGATGGCTCTTCAATCCCACCGCTGCCACCAGTTGTTGGATGGGGCGCTTCTATCCCACCGCTGCCACCAGTTGTTGGATGGTGCTCCTCTTCTGTGCTCCCATGTAACGCTCAGTCGTGTTCCCTTTTGGGTGCTCCCATTGTGTGCTCCATTCAGGGATCATGCTCCCTTTTAAGGCTCCTTAAGCCTCCTTTTAAGATCCTCTCTTCGGAGAGAAGTTCCTTTTGATCGTTATCTATGTAATTAATGTAAATAAACCCCCAAGTTTTCTTCCTCCCATCATCCAACTCCTATAATTCGTCGGTAGTCCTGTCCTGGTGGTGGTGGCGGCGGTCGGAGCAAGCGTCGTCCCGTGACCGTGGTCTCGTCGGGAGCGACTCCGAAGCCACATCCAACAACTGGTGGCAGCGGTGGGATAGAAGCGCCCCATCCAACACCTTGCTCATCTCGATCTCCTGACTCGATCCGCCGCTGTCGGGATCTTGTAACCGATGCTGATATAAAGAAACATAATCGTTTACAGGCACGAGTGCAGACGAGGGTTTTCTCGGAAGAGACAGGAAGCAAGGGAGACGGATAGCAGGATGAGGCTAAAGCAGAAGAGCATCCCTCCCTCCCCCCCGCTTTCGCGTCACTAATGTATCAGGGGTAGAAATTAATTATGAATAAGAGTCTGCAATCACGGTTTCTGCTTTGTGCGGACCGGACAATGCCTATGAAAGACGGGTAATGCTGCCGAAAGACAGTTTTTGCTCAAGCGCGGAATCCCTGAGCTTTTGTATTGAGACCCCTCCCAAGGACAACACCTAGGACGACGACTGCTTGAGTTTGGTCCCACACTCACCATCGTTAAAAACCCTAACCGGAGCATAAACAGCTTAGGGTGTCAAGACGCAACTTGGAGGTGTTTCGCATTCCGCTGAAATATCGGAGCGGGGAGAACTGCGCGCTGACAGTTGCGCGAACAACAGACAGCAGCCAACGTACCTGATGTGGTGAAAACAGCGTAGATTGAGTCGTTTTAGCGTCTTCCGGGAGTATCAACGTGCACGGATGCATTTTATTCAATGTTTGGCCAAGTTTAAAAGCGCCTGCTTAAAAGAGACTAACTGCGCCTTGTCCAATGTTTCACCCCTGAGAGAAAGGCAGGCAACTGTCCGGGAGGAGGAGGGAAACTTTATTTTTAATTTTTTTTGTAAGCTCGTCTCCGAGCCTTAATCGCCCTTTTGATGCGCGCTATGTAGCGGCTGAGGCTGAGTGGAACCACATGTCCATTGGATGTGCCGGATGTGGGCGACATGAGGTGACAGGAATGAGTCACGAGATGTGAGGAAGGTGTGGCAGGGGTCGAGTTAGAGGCGCGGGGGCGTAACCAATATGTATGAACGTTTGAGGGATGCTCTCCACACACGAGACAGGCGGCGTTGACAGATTTGTGATGGTTATAGTGGGAATACAGTTCACAGAGAAGGTAGTTTGTCCCTGTCGAATGAAAATGGCGTTGGTGCGGTACAAGAAATGCGAGGGGAAGGAAAGGGTTCCCAACTGTACGGAGTGGCTGAACCCATCGGATAAGCGCTGGGCCCCCAGCGTCGGTAGCAGCATTCGAACCCAGTCCTACCCGCATGCGGTGAGGGCGCTGCACTGCAGGACCATCAAATACATTTTAAATGCTTTCCATCCACACCGTGGTCTATGTCTAACCTAGCTACGAAGATACAGTTCCACTTCGTAATTCGTTCCGGCAGCTTTTCAGACGTGCATCGAAAAATTCCGCTACATTTATTTATTCATTTAATTATTATGCATACTTTCAAGGCCCGTAGGCCCTATAGAAAGGAGTGGTGAGTTCGGTACATTAGTTGCAGAACAAAAAAAAAAAAGAAATACTACAAGTTACTTTGAACCGCGAATATAGACTGTGGAGGCGGGAAGGCGGTTTCATTCGGTAGCTGTTCTTGGCAAAAAGCAAGAATGGCACGAATTAGTGCGGCAAGTTGGCACTTCTACTTTGTGTTGATGGTCGATGTGTGATGGGATGTAGCTGGGTGCGGTAAAAAGATTTTCTTTCAGGAATGAATTAACGTAGCCTATTTTATGAAAAAGACATAGGGAAAAGTACTTGCGACGTAGTGAGAGGTCAGGCAGAATAAGCGTATTTTTCACGGACGTGACGCTGAAATGACGTGAATAAGCTTCGGAGGCTCGCTCGCTTACCGTCCCAAGACCTCACAAGGCGCGCGTGCTCACGCAGACACGCAAGCGCGGCGGTGGCGACACACGTGTGTTCGGCCGTCGTGCCCCCCCCCCCCCCCCCCCCCCCGCGTTCTGTCCACGGTGGCAGTAGCGGCAGCGGTCGGTGCCGCGCGGTTCCATTTCCTGCTTAGCCCCCCCCCTCTCTGTCTCTCGTTTGGTTCCGCGGTCTGCTGAGTTGCGTGCAGCACGGGGAAGCCGTAACCCACGAAACGAAACAGCGTTATAATAATGAAAGATAACAGGGAAATGAGTGTGTCGTTGCTAGTGCCAGGAGCGTTTGTTCTCTGCGCACATACACTCTCGCATGCGGTGCTATATTAACACCAAAACAGCGCGGCATCCATTATAGCGTGTCCCTAGCAAGAAGGGGCACTACTTGTCTCCTTGCGTTCGAGCCAAAACTGGCGCTCGGCAACGCGGTTGCCGCAGGCGTAGACCGAAGTTTTCTGGCTTCATCGATGAACGCATCTTTGACCCAGGCGTTGGATTTGATTCACGGTTACCCGCAGCAACGCACAATATTTTCCCGCCGTTGAAGACAGCATCCGCGCGTGGCGGAGCTAGCTGCCGCCAGTGCTTCCCTCCGCCCTTCCCTCCCACGTCCACGCCCGACCAGTGGCGATGGACAATTCAAACTCGCTTGGTACGAACTTCCGATTCATTCGAACTGACGATCTGTCTACTAAAGTACCTCCCTTCAAGTTGCACTTTGCGCAAGTGGAAAAACAAAACTATGCCCTTTTCGAGTTTGAGTTAACGTGATTTGTCTGCAGGACGGTATTCTACGCCTGCTGCCTTCTTGGTCGCGAAGTGGTGCGGAGCAAGTACTAGTTGCGTTAGAATACGTCGACTGCGAGTGCTGAGTCGTCCCACCATTTTGACCTCCTCCGGCGAACTTGAAGAGACGGGCGCGCAGTCGCCAGGCCGCTTTCCTGCCCGGACGCGCCGCGGATTTTTCCTGCCTCTCGCGGTGATGCCTGTAGGCGGGACAGGAGCCGACGGTTTGGCGGAAAATTTATAGTTCCTCATTGCCGATGTAACGTTCTTTAAACTCCCGCCACGTAGGAGCCCGTTTAAAAGAAAACGAAAAGCGGTTTCTTTACTTACGTAACTGTAAATAAGCGAACATTAAGGACGTCGTCTTTGACGCAAAGCTGTGGCACGAATATTATACTCACTTAGCTGCAAACAACTTGGCATTTAATTTGACTATAGTCAATGCTCTTTGATCCCACATGCGCGTGTTTAAATTAGTAACACGCGCAGCAGTTCGTACGCTTTGTTTGTTTAAAAATTCGTAGCTTTAAATTTTTTCCGTGTCTGATCAAAACGAAATAGCGGGGATTTTTCATCGTGTGCTGGGTCCGGACATGGGTTCGTGCCACCCATTCATTCGTGCCACCTGTTGAGTACGCTAATTCATTCCAACAAAAAGTTAACAGGGACACCTAATTCCACTAGGTGTTGGCAAATGCGACAGAATCAGCATCTGTTCATGCCTCTAGCGGAAGTGACGTCACGTTCGGTCTGCATGGTAAGTCACTTACCTGCAGCCAATGGAAGTACTCTGGTCTTACAGCCAATGGGAGTGTCGCGGTCTGGCGAGGTCACTTCCCTGCAGCCAATGGGCGAATTTTATGACCGACGGCGCATCCCCATAGTGCTTCCAAAGCTATGACATTTATAACACGATGTTTGCGGGTGCGGGCCAGTAAAGAACAGAATAGAATTGCAATTGAACCGTTGCTTCTTTTTTTATTTATCCCTGCCCAGCGCGCCTACGCCCTTGCAGTATCCGTGCACTGCATTGAATGCCACAGCTGGCGCAAGCAAATCACGGGCCTAGAAAGGAATGCAGCCCCGGCGGAAACCAAGGTTCGTGACGGGATCGCGCATGCCATTGCGCGGCGTGCGATAGCAACAGTGGCCGCCAATTGCCCCATTTCAACGAGCGCGCAGCGTTGATGACTTAGCCACCGATTTTCAGGCGCTGCGGGTCTGCCATTTTTGTTTTAGCGCCAAAAAATCGCGTAACTGAGTGAGCACCCATGTCCTTCCCTTTCGTCATCAAGCCCCTAATGCTGAACATAAATGCGCAAAGCAACAAATAGGAGATATACAGGCAGGGAGGCAGAATCGGTTTATTTGCAGGCGACTGATTAAGTGTACACAAGTCAGATATGCGTCCTATGCATTGTGCACAGAAATACCCCAAATACATTCGACAGCAGTGCGCAGTTTGAGATATTTGGGGAAGCTTTCGCGAGCACGATGACAACACAGTGCGTTCACACGCGACAGAACAAGAGGCGAACGTGTCCCGCGTCAAGGCACTATGTTCTCGTTACTCACAATTGCACTCCGTTATCACTACCGCGCAGCGACGTGCACACAACCGGGACCTCAACCAATCATTTCACTGAGTAGTTCGCGTGTAGGGAGGCATTCGTGCTTTGCCCGTGCATTGGATATCGCGTAAGGACTGCACGGAACTAGCACACGTGAATGGAACAAGCAGCTGATTCGTTCTTTAGTGCTGCAGGTCCCAGTCGAGCTTCTGACTGACTGTCGCTAGCTTCAAATAACTTTGCAGATAGCTTTATAGCTCAGAACCAAAGCGACTAGGACAGGGGAAGAGAAGAAAGAAAAAAACGTGTAGCAGCCACTGCATTGAGAAGTGACAATAATAGCTATTGTGCACCTCAACCTCCTTCTTCTCCCAATTCTGTTCCGAATGCACTTACTCCCACGCATGCACATACGCCATGACCATAGCTAGGTGGCCCATCGGGTATTGTCAAAAGATGTCATAAAGGTTGTTCTGTGGACTGATGGCAGCGGGTTCGGGTACCCAGCGCTACCGCTTCCCCTGTGTTTGCGCCAAGTGCACACAACAGTCCAGCCAGCAACATGGCGGCGCTCAGGGTACGCTCTTTGTCTCTTTAGCGCTGTGCAAGAAAATAAATAAATAAACGAATAAAAAGAACGCATCAGCAGCAGTCCCTCGCGCAGCGACCGAGTGCTGCAGGCTGCTCTGAAGCCGACTCGGTTGGAGGCGCCCGCCCTCGCTGCGGCAGCCGTGTTTTTCCGCGGCGGCGGCGGACACGTTGATTCATGGGGCGAGCGCGCGCGAACGAACCGCCGCCGTCACCGTGTCACGCAGTACGCGCCGCCGCATGCATGCGTGCACGCGCGCCTTGCGCAACTGGCCCGCCGCTCGGCGCATAAAATAGCGGCGCGCTATCGGCCGCCGCGGCGCCGGCGAGAGCGCGCATCTGCGGCCTTCCAGCAGTAAATCGTGGTCGCGCGCTGGCTCGCCGCGGTGGAGGAAAAAAGAAAAGAAGCGGGGAAAGGGAGGCGAAATGAACGCTCGGGGCCAGGGGGAGGAAAGGGAGGGAAATGAAGTAAGGCCGCTTGTCTTCCGCGCTGGCGCGGTGCGGCTCCCGAGGCTGCTGGCCTGCGCGACGCGCCGTCGAGGTATGCCTGCGCCGCCGACCTGGGCGCGCGCCCATACGCGCGTCCTCGCGAGAACGCCGCGAAAATTACTGCCGTTTCCTTTCGTTTTTTTTTTTTTTTTGCAGGAACAACAAGCAGAAGCAAAGACAAGCACTCTTGCATTGGTTACCAGCGACTGCTGTTCCTACTCAGCAAAGTCTTGTGGGCTGGCGATAGAAAAAGAAACTTGGAGTAGTGCAAAAAAAAAAAATATATATGGATAGACGCTATATAGTCAGATACAGCTGAAGTCTGCAGTGAAGCTCCGCCTACATTTAGGATCGCCGCACAGAATTCCTCCACGACAAAAAAGTGCTCAGTTTTTACAACTTTTCTTATTAGCTAAACAAGCAGCTAATCACAGGAAAACAAAATTCTAACTTCTTGAAATTTGATGTCTGGCTTATTTAATAAAGTCAAACATTAAAAAGCTGATTTCGTTTCCTGTTGTGATTGGCTAGCGGAGTAATACAGGACGCCGCAGCCAGCGGCCCACTGTTAACAACTGCTGTATTTTTTTTAAGTTGTATCCTACTATAGAGACATTTAGTATAGGGGGACCCTATCGGTTAGGGCCCTAGGGGAAAAGCGGGGCCCCCATGGGCAGGCACACGACAGTAACGTCCCTCGGGCTATTGTCCCATTATATCTGTCGTTCAGTTTATAAGGTGATACAACCGATGTTCATAATGGCCTGAACATGGCACAGCGGTTGTCGCTCGACTTTTCGCAACTTGTAGACTTTGTTCCAAAATTGCCGCGGTTACCATGTTGCCCAGTTGTCGCGATAGTGACGGGCATTGTCGCAAGCGTTCACTACTCTATGTTTCTCACGCACTTCGTGCGGGACATCTGCTGTTTTCTGACTCTGAACTTGTTTAACGTCGAGCGAGCCGCGTCTGCCGCGTCGTCAAACTCTTCGTAGAAACACAGGCTGAACTTGGATCGCGCGGGCGTCACGTTCTCTGAGCGAGCAGTACTTAGACAATGGAGTAATCTTCCTGTCACGCAGTGTGAAAGGAGCAGGAGAGAGAGCTAGCTGTTAAAGCAGGCTCGTTAGAGCAAACTGCACCCACGCGCTCTCACAATTGGTGCGATATGCTTCGCCTCTTCTGCAGTACTGCTTAAAGGCAAGGCGGCTGTTGAACAGTCCGCCAAGTGAGTGAATTGCAGAATCCTGCATGTCTCTTCGTTTGTCCGGCACCAAGGCCGCTTTTGTTGGGCTCCCCGGTCGAGGTACGTGAAATCACGAACGGGAATAGGTCGCTTTGGTTAGTTGAGGGGACGAAACGATTAGATTATTGTCAGTGAGTACCCCCGTCCTGGAGTCCTATCTGCTTGTTCAAAAAAAATTTCGCCGCACTGGTCTTCTGCCGAGTGGTATTCTCACGCACAGCAGTAAAAAAACAAGGCCTCCGGCTTTGTTATTTCTCCGCGATGGCTCAGTGGTTATGGCGCCCCACTGCTGACCCGAAAAGGCGATCCGGCCGCGGCAGTCGAATTTCGATGGAGGCGAAATTCTAGAGGCCCATGTGCTGTGCGATGTCAGTGTATGTTAAGGAACCCCAGTTGATCGAAATTTCCGGAGCCCTTCACTACGGCGTCCCTCTGAAGCCTGAGTCGCTTTGGGACGTTGAACCCCCATAAACCATAAACCATTTTTCACTCTTACAATTAAGTCACGCTAGACTACCCCCCTTTAACGCGATGGAAACATTACGCTTTGCATAGAGAACCATAAATACCCTGTTGCATAGATGATGGTCAGGCTTCGCTTTGAACTCGTAGGCCAAAAGAGATGCAACGCGCCGCTATCGTCATCTGTTTCCGCATGAGCCCTGAGAGTGACTTTAGCCGCTCTCCGAGGGAATTCCTGGAACAGCCTGGAAAGGCCAGTGACAGCGGCCAACTCGTGTCCGATTTCCTATCACCGAGCGCAAATAATGCCGACGAGCCGTCGAGTGGGGCAGCATGGGATTCGCCCGGCGTTGGCGGCGTGTCACGAGTCTCCGCAGACGCGTCTCCACACGAGCTGTTTACTGATCGCGCTGCTAGGGTCTTTAATTTTTTGTTTCCTACCGCCTTCAGAAGTGCTCGCTGCTGAGTCCACCGAGCGAAGGCCTCTCTCGTGCGCAGTTTAGCGGCTCGCTTTCCTGGCCGGAGAGCCATATTTCTGTCTTCGAAGCGCCGTTTGAGACTCGTACTCAGCGACGCCTGAAGCCGAGGTCCGAACAGTCTCGGCCGATCTTCTCTTGCTTTCGAGGCGATGCCTATCGCTGCCAGCGGCGCGGCGTGCCCCATTCGGCGGCGCTTAAGCGCTCGTGAAAAGGGATTCCTCCCATTGTCTCGGAGCCGCAAAAAAAGGCAGATAAGGCCGCGGGCAGCTATCTCAACATTCAGAGTCCGCGTGCGTAGAGGCGGCCTTTTCTTTTTCACCCCAAAACCCGCCGCCATTATTTATCACGTTTCGAGCCTCGTTTTTTTTTTCTTTTGTTTATTCCTCGGCTGTTGTTATCACCATCCGCGCGTCGTCTTCGCGAGGGGCTCTCATTCTCGCGGGGGCATCAGATAGAAAGCAGCACAGCCTTCGCGCGAACTCCGCGGCCGCTTCGGGGTGACTGGAATGGAAATGTCGCCACGGACGCGGTGCCGTTGGTTACTCTCCCGACGCGCTTTTTTCGCCTCTGAGAAAGAAAGGACTGTGCCCACCTGGCCGCCACCGGTTGGTGCATATCCAGCATCGATGGCTTCGCCCGGCGCCCTCGCTGATCCTGCGGTCAGCTGTAGGCGCTTAGCGCATCGGTGGAATCCATTTACACTTAGCAGCTGAAATACTATAGCGAAAATTGTTCCATTCGCAATAATGCGAGGGTGTGCTCAGTGCGCGCTAATACTCAGCTCAAAGCCAAAAGAAAACATTTGACAGAAGTTTGTCTGGTTGGGAAATTCAATTCAGGAGAAAGATGACTGACGCCAACCAAGTTAATTTTTGGAGAAAAAAAAAACACGACTTTGGGGGACCGGCTCAGTCCCTTCTTCGTGGTGTGACAACGGGCGAGGAGCAGCTTGGCTTTTTAAGCCCTCGTGTGGAAGACTTCCGGGGCAGTGGCCGCAAACCATGGATGTAAGAAGAGGAAAGTGTTTCCAGGGAGCGATTAACATTCTTCCGTGTCGGATGTGCCACGACTCTAGTAGAAGCCCCCGGCGCGGATTAGCTTCGGTTTCCAGTACAGTAGTGCCGTCAAAGTGCTCTGCGCCCACTGATCTGGAAGTCTTACACACCAGGGCTTAAAAAGCAAGCTGCCCCTCACATCATCAAGAAGGGACCGAGCCGCTCCAGAAACGTCGCGTTTTTTCCCAAATTTCCCTTGGTTGGCGTCAGTCATTTCTCCTAAATCACCTCAAAGTGTTTATTTCGCTGCCGACGCTGCGCGCTGTTTACGTGGTCGCACGGAAGGTGACCTCAGTCCTCCCCGCCCCCCGCCGGGACAGTCGGTTCTTCGACGTCACCCTTCAGAAATGAGAAAGCCGCTCTGCGATCGAAGGCATTCATCGCTGCCTTGATTATGCGCAAATGGCGATCGCAACGGACAAGCTCAAGGTGTCAACGGCGAAGGGTCCCGCCTAGTTACAAGCAATTTATGTTTCTGTTGTTTGCCTTCTCCTTCCCCCCCTTTGTTGCAATTCCTTTTTTTCCAGTACTTCCTCGCTCAGGTGACCCCCCACCCCCCGCAGCTTCCCGAGGACAAGCCGCTACGGCGGTCCGAAACCCACAGGGCTGTGAAAAGGCCAACGCAGCTCACGAGTCGGTCGAGGGGGGTGAAAGAGGGGGAAAGGGGAGTCGGGGAAACGCGCTGGGTGTAAAACTTCAGGCAGCTTCATCCGAAGCGCTGCGCCACCACTCTCTCGGCGCCCCAACCTACCCCTCTTGCGGTAGAGCGGGCGACGTGCAAACCACCGTGATCGGGGAAGGTCGCCGAAAAAAAAATAGTTAAAAAATAAACGGGAGGCAGGGCTTAGTGCATCCTTGTTCGGGGACAAAAGCGCGCCCGCACGCGAGATGGCGGCGCCGCGGCCTCAGCAGCAGCAAAGAGGGGCGAAAAGAAGGGCCCGGCGTGGGTGAAGGAAGAGGGGCGCTGTTCTCCACGGGGAAGGGGAGAACGGCTAGTGGCGGTGCCTCTTGCTCCTGCTTGGGCAGCGGCGGCGCAATCCGATTGTCTTCGCCGCCGGAGGGTCCGCTCGGCTGGCTGCCCTCCTCCTAATGCGGAGCCCAATTTGTCATTCCCGCCGAGCCGCTGCACCCCCTCACCGCCAAAAGGAAAGCGCGCCTTGGGGACGTGGAAAGGAGCGAAGAAGGGGAGGGATGGGTCTTTCTATGCAGGCTCTCGGGTGCCCCCGAGGGCCCGAAGGTAACACCGCCAACCCCTTGCTGCTGCTGCTGCTGCTGCTGCTGCTGCTGCTGCTGCGGACGGGCAGGCATGCGCCGACGGCTGGGTTGGCAGGAAAGCAGGGGGCATGGGATGACCAGCCGATTCTCTCTCGACGTATCCCAACGGCGTAGCTGCTTCCGAGGGAGCGAACAAATTAATCTTGTAAAAGGAACCGCCCTGCTACGCGAGGCAGTGCGAAGGTTGGTGGGTCTTTCTCAATACCGTAAACAATTAGCTCAATCAATTTTAGTGGATTGGAACTAAAACTAGCTTTTGTAGCAGCCAATCATTGCGCTGTGGCTCCGCACTGGCGGTTCAGGTGGACCATATCCCGACCCCCGCAACCGCCCTCTCGGGAAATGACCCACAAATCTTCCCTTCTTCAGCGTTTCGAACTACATAAGTCATGTTCCGTACAGGCCGCAGCTGCAACATAATTTGACATTCGCCGCCGCACCTGACAAAGCGAATAGCACGAGATGAATATCAGTGGACGAGTCTGGCTCTCAACACCAATCTCTCTAGCCTGCATGCTGACGTAGGAATTTTCATTTTCAACATAGTGCATCAGTTTGATAAACAACAATAGTCGTAGAACATCCGGAACACAGAAATGAAATGGTCATTGAAATGGAAGGAGCGTCTCTGAACATTAAGAGCGCTCTACCGTGAGCCGTGCTGCGACTGCAGGGGTGCATTGCAGTTCCTACGTGCTGCTGTGCCTGCCTAGCCGCCTTTACCGTGCGGTCCGTAGACACCGTAGTTAGGGTATCTGCCGTGCTACGCTGGTGAACTCTCTATAGGAGGTATTCACGTGACATCACGGGCTCCACTGCGGCGTCCAACGCCCAGCTTCAGTTTCGCGGGTCGGAGGAGGTGGGGATCAGCCGATTAAACACACCCCAGCCTTTTGCCTTGCCGCATGGACGCCAAAATGGCGACCACTGTCGCTTGAGTGCAGATGTCCTAATAGAATACGCATGAAGAGTAGTGCGCTAGGCGTGCGTTGTCTGGACGTTTTTCAGGCTAAAACCCTTTTTTAGGGGGGGGGGGGGGGGGAGCACTAGCAGCTTGCGAAGCTTTCTTTCAAAGAAAAAGAAAAATATTTTCTATACCTGTGAGCGTCATTCCAATTCAATTCTTCTAAAGCGATTCACGCACGGCCTCAAAATCTATACTGTTTTTGGGCTCTATGTTGCTTCCTGAAGTTTTTGTCTACCCTATGAGAAAATAGTAAAAAGAGAGTGAAGCTGTCCTCTAGCCCACAGCCTTTTAAAAAGGGAGTGCTTAATCCTTGCTCTTATATAGGTGTATCCGTGTTTACAGAGTATACTCTGCCTCTTTTAATTTCGACGACCAGCGTTCACAGTGCCCGACAAACACTGTGGCAGTTTCGGCGGCCAATACCCCCTTTTATCTTGCTTTTTTTCATTGTTGCACCAAATAAAACCGCCACACCAACAACGTCACAATCACCCCGGAACGACCCGGCTGCTCCTTTATAACTGCGCGTTTTGCTTCGTTTTTAATTTTGTTTTACAATTAAGTATTGTGCACGCGACTCTGCCTTAAGGATTTAGGGCAAGCCACGGCGATAGGCACCGCCTACTGTGAACCGAACATGGTGGCATGAAGGCGAGCCTAAACGGCGAACCGTCTTTTTTACGCGCGTTTGTATTCAAGCGGTAGAGACGACGTCCACCAGCACAGCACACCTATAATGCGCCAGCTGTACCCTGTGCATAAAAATAAGCGATTACTTTTTAGGCCCTTTTTGTTTCCGTGTAGGCTCCTTTCGCACAGTTCCGCCAAGCACTGCCTGCAGCCCTGCCCGCCGGGGCCGACGTTTTGGGACCGAATCGTGGACGCAGCGTATATATTTCGAAGAAAATAGATGCAAGCTGGCGCCCGTGTGCTGCCCGCTGAAACATTGAAGAAGCCCCCAGTTAGTCGATCGCAATCCGAAACACTCCTACGACGCCTCTTTCTCTCCTTCCTTCACATCATCCCTCGCGGCGCGGTTCAGGTGTCCAAAGCGAGTGCGAAAACTGCTGCGCCTTTTGTTTGCTCATGAAATATCTGCATTTTTGCGCGGGTTGCTCTTCTCCGTCGCAGAGTTTGCGGCCCAGCCGTTGCGAAACCTGCGCCCGTCCCTCGCACGCGTCATCGCATCACGAGGACGCATCTTCCACGGAACCGCCGCGACGCGATGCACGGCAAACAGGGGCGGATAAGCGAGGCTCCCAGCCGCGGCGACGGGGAGATAGCCGAAGGCCGGCTCCCTCGCTCATGCCCGTCCGCCAGACGCGCGCGCGCGGTCGTTTTCCCGCGGCGGCGGAGGGGCGCATCTTATCTCCTGCGGGAGGGCCGGCTCGCTCGCGGACGAACAAACGTGCGGTCCGCGTCCGACAGGTTGAGCGAGAGAAGGTCGGGGGAGGAGGCGAGAAAGAGAGAGAGAGAATAGCGGTGGTATATACAGCGTCGCGGTAACGACTGCGATGCGGGGCGCAACCGCGCTTCGCGTACAATACGTCGCGCGCATCGGGGCGCGCGCAGATGCGTCACGTTCCAACTCGCTCTTACCGTAGGTGTGCGCGATGGCGCTTGCACGCGCGTCGGGCAGGCCTTCGGCTGACGCGCATTCGCCTGTTTACGAGGGAGATAACTAGTTGCAGTTTGCATAGCAATGCAACGGCAAAACTAGTCTGGCGACGTAGACCACAAAAACAGGACGGCCAGTTACGGAGAGCAGCGATGCATGCATTAAGTGATGCAGTAAGGTAATGTTCGTAAGGTGCAATAAAGTACTTACGGATGGCTCATCTCCCAAGCGCAGACGACATTTGCAAGCCCCGTTCACCGGGATATACAGGAAACGGCGCCATTTGAAACTGACGCAGTAGCATATACCGCCGGACTTCCGTTCCTGAGATCAAGAGAACAATCCCGGTTGGTGTTGCGCCTATTGCCTTTCCGAAGGGAGTCCTTACCAGCACTTCCTTCGCTCGCGGCCTCCTCTTAAGCTTCCAAGGACGTTCCCTAAAATGGAAGATGTTGCTAGAGCGGCGAGATGTGCAAATGTAGAGTTGCTCTCCGAAAGGTCTTGCCAGCTGCCCCAGGAAAAAAAAAAAGAACGAAATCATTCTAAACCGATCATTTCGGTCTTTAAGAAACTGAAACACTCGGAAATTATAAAAGTGTGAGGAAATTTAAAAAAAAAATAATTACACGTTTAACAAAAATTTCTTGCTTTAAACCTCTTCTCAGTTCATACGAAGGTTATAGCACGGCCGGTTGATAAGCAACCCACAAATGGGTTGTAGCAAGTTTGCTGAGGCGATCACTAAACGTGTCATGGCATAAGCGAGCAGTCCATACATTATATGAAATATGTGCGATGATACAGCGAGAAACACATTTCTTTCAAGCCGCCGCGGGGGCTGAGTGATTATGGCGCTCGGCTGCTGGCCCGAAAGACGCGGGTTCGATCCCGGCCGCGGCGGTCGAATTTCGATGAAGGCGAAATTCTAGAGGCCCGTGTACTGTGCGATGTCAGTGCACGTCTTGGGACACACACACACACACACACACACACACACACACACACACACACACACACACACACACACACACACACACATATATATATATATATATATATATGGAGCGGTGGCTCCCCAGAGCCACCAGAGCCACCGCTCCAAAGCAGTGTAATGTTACAGTCGCCAGCTAATTATGAAATAACTCTTTTTAGGGCTGTCAATATTAATCTAGCTGTAATCATGAACGCCAGAACTGCGCCCTCTCAGCAATTGTACCTGCGCCAATTCAGTCGGGAAACTCAGTACACCTGCAGGAAGATCCCCGTGTGCTGTGCGATGTCAGTGCACGTTAAAGAACCCCGGGAGGTCGAAATTCCCGGAGCCCTTCACTACGGCGCCCCTCATTGCCTGAGTCGCTTTGGGACGTTAACCCCCCATAATCCATAATCCAAAGCTGCAGGCAGATCAGATACGAACTAGTGCTTCCGAAGACGGCTCAGACTAAACATCAGCTACACCAGAAATGCATACAAACGGAAAAGAAGCGAAGGCGAACATGTGTGAAGATTGTGTGTACAAGTATTCGTAACACAAAAAAGGAACTCAATAATCACAAAGGAAGCTCAAATTCCAAACCAAGCTCGCATTAGAGTCAGATTTCTGTTTTTACTTTTGCCCTGGACTTGGAGAGACATTGAAGGCGTAACGTTCGAAGACGAAAACTACAAGTAGTCTCTTGCGGACAAATACCGCAAGAGGTAGTCGTTCACTACATGCTGGTGAATTGCTCCCTTTCGTGTTGTTTTCTGTACATATACAAAGCGTGCGGCATAAACGCCTATAGGGTGCCCACATTGCAACGACAGGATGAAATGTATACGCATATATGTGCAGGGAGTAGCGACGCGGCAAATATTCACAGACGACGGAAGTGTCATTAGAAAGATCCGTTATATGGGGTTTAAGGAAAGAGACCTCACACAAGCTGTAGAAAGATATGGACGTCGGCATGCACTGTTTTCATACTTGGCATTGTCGTCTAAAATATTTGCACGAAAAAGCACATCTTTGTTTTTTTCAGGCCTATACTTCAAGAGCGTTGGTTTCACTCCAGCATGTGATTTTCCTGTGCTGCAAATTTTTCACGCGGTATGACTGCGAGAGAGAAATGACGAAGGAAAACTTTATTGAATCATGAGCACATAAAATCTGTATTCACAGAACAAATTCAAAGCATTTTTTTTTTTTCAGATTGCGTCCTGCTTGAAACTATACCCAGGACTGGCTGCTGAGGCCCGTACCGTGGGGCACACATGGCGAGACCTCATATGGTTCGAGGGCTCCGGTACCTCACTCTCTCGGTAATGTTCTACTCGAATTAAACACCCTTACCGTTTGCAAAGACACCTGCCCCTTCCTCGCAGGCACTCCTTTTCTTTGAGGCCGGCTTTCTCGGTTACCGACGACGGCTAGGGAATCCGGACGGGCCTTGGTCGCGCAGCAGTTTGAATGCGGCATCTCGCAACAACAGAAATATGCGCTTCAAACCGTCTGTAACCTTCTAAAGTGACACCTAATATATTACGCAGTGATTCTCATTCCGAAGCTCCCACTGAACATTTAGTTCATTGCTTTGTGCTAATTGTCTGGGCGAAAACTATACGCCAAGCAGCCTCTGCCAAGCATTTCGTCACGCACGTCGGCTGCTTTCATCGCCGAAATTTCGATCTCTCGTTTTCCCGCGGCCTCCAAATCGATCGAAGCGCTCGGCTCAAGTTTGGCGTCGCTCGCTCGACGCGGCGCCGTTAACTGAGCAGCGTCGATCAACGGCGGGAGCTGCGTCCGCCTCCCCGCTACGCGCGTGCAGCTGCTGACCGCGCGTAATTACCCCCTCTTATCTGGAGATCGCGCGCGGGCAACGGGCACGCAAATGCGCCCCGCAGAGATAACAAGTAAAGAGAGACAAGCGCCGGCCTCGGTCGTCCTCGGCACGGGCTGCTTCCGCCGCCGCCACCGCAGCGGATCTGACGGGGCCGACCGCGTTGCTTCGGAAGCTTTGGCGACCTGCCATAAGGCGAGAGCGTTGGGAAAGGGAGCGCGTTATCTGCTCTCCCTTCCGACTACTTATTTGCCCTCGTAGAAATGCTGCGATTTTTGTAGTTCAATTTCATCTGCTATGCTTCCGAACGTAGTGAATATAAATGCAACAGTAACTAATTCGAACAACTCGTACGAGTTGCATGCAAATAAAAAAAAAGAATCTTCGGTATCTTTCCGATTGGCATTCCTGTAACGTGCATAAACGCCACTCAGTTGCGCGCTTTATTATGCGTTTTCCGTTTGTTCCTGTGTTTGTTCCGATGATGTCATCGGAGGGCAGCGTCACCGGTAACTGCGGCATCGTATCACACCAGCCACCTTTTGCCGCGGCGTCTCCTATAGATAAACGCCACATGCACGGCTCGAAACAGCAGCGCACGAAACCAATATGACACACATACATTAATTTGCAGCTTGTTGGCAAAGTATGGCAGTCTGCTGCTCCCCATTGCTGAAAGCTATTTTCTGTGCTCTCGATCAAAACGGTCAGCGTTTTTCCACTAGCATCCTTCCGAAACTGGTGGTATTTCGTGTAAATAAAGTAAAAAACAAGTTACCCCTGGTTAACCCGGCTGATCCTAGTAACACCAGCGAAAGCTCTGTCAAGCATGGCAATCGAATCTGATGTCTTTCCATGTCGTAAGGACTATCAGAATCCACTTGACGGCTACGACTCCATCGCCGAAGCAATACAGTTCCGGCGCGTTGCTCACCCATGGCTTTGTGTCGAGTTAAGCACCCGCCACACGCTTTTTAAAGGAAACGGCGCGTCACGCGATTTCCGGCAGTTGCGAGAGTGCCGTCATCTCCGCCTACACGCAGCTGCGGCGAGGCTTGGCGAGTCACGTGGCCTTACGTCAGAGCCTAGCCACCGCTCCTCCTGGTTTGAAGGTCATATTTCGTAGTCACATGACCATCAGCTTTGTGCGGGCTCTAAAATATGGAAGCACACCAATCGGCGATGGGCATTCAACCAACAGACAGACAGCTTCATTTGCGGAGAGCTCAGTCCTGAATGCACAACTGCATCGAGAGCGCGTGCACTTTCAGCTTCTTTTTACGATACTTTTAGCAGAATGCATATAGCCACCTTTATCGCGTACCGCGCGCCGTCAATGTGCGCACGCTGATTGGTCCCGACTAGGAAGGCGTGCGCGCATCTCGCTGAAGTCATAACTAGCCGGCCCCTGGCGCCGTCATGACCATCGGCGCATGCGGAGTGGCAGCGCGCATTACGCGCTATGCTAAATTTCCCCACCAACTCATGGAACTGGCACCTACCTCTCGACACACGAGAAAGCTGCTTAGCTTGAAATAGTGGGTAAAAAATCTTAGCGGCCATCAGTTAAGGGACTCATCGGACAAAATTTATGGTGCCGCGTTGTCCCTCGTGTAAATACATTTACTTCCTGCATGGATTAGAAATGAATCTGTCAGGTCGAATCCAGCGCTAGGATCGAGCTCATTAGAGGTTTTTAAGAACAGGTTATGAGTGTTGCTGCCGTCGTGCAGTACCCAAGAGCAGGCTGCGCAACATCTGCGCATGCGCGCTGCAGCCTCGCACACCCTCCGCACGCCTTGCTGCCGGGGACGGCGTTGAGCTCCTTAAATTGAGGCCGGATACCCGGCATACTGGAGCTATCTTTCAACTGCGCCTCGCCATTTTTAAAGCTTGCATATTGGAGGTAGCTGAAAATAAATAGCTCCATAAACCGAGGACACCGTACATGCAACGCCCCCAAAGAAATACCGCGATGGCGACGGGGTTCCTTCTTACGACGCGTTGGAATCCAATTTGCAATCCGCCTGCCGGCTCGCGAGTGTAGCCGGACGCGCCGCAGTAAGCATGCAAAGCTTGCGGTCGGAATGCAGCGGCCAAGCTCGCAGGTGTGCGGTGAGAATGGCGACGCCGGAGGTGATGAGTAATACCCCTGTCACACGGACACTGTAAAGGTACTTTGAACTAATGCTCCATTACTCTAAGGACGAACGCGCGCTGCCACACGGACGCGCCAAAGGACACCTAGCTCAAAGGAGCTTCGAAACAAGGCAGCTCGAGTTTGTCATTTGAGGCTTCAAGAGAGTACTCTCTCTCCCAGCGAGTTAACAGCATAAATAAATTGAGAAAAGAAACGTTCAATTTTCATTTTATAATTTCACTTCATAAGATTAGTAGTGTTTTAAAATATAAGATCATTTGTTTTGTGGCAGTCTCACCACGCCATACTCTCGTTCCAGATATACGAGCGTCACGGTAGCCACGGTAAATATGCCGCCATGTCGGCCAAGTTGTTTTCTCTCGTCGCGTGGATCGTCACTCATTTTGATGGAGACCGCCGAACACAAGGCACACCAGAAAAACGTGACCACAAAAACAACGATCGCAGGGGCAAAAGAACCAAAGGGAACAACCGAAGAACGAGGCTGAGCCTGAGCCAGACTGAGCGAGTTGGGCTCAGTGTGGTCAGCACTGTGATGTTATGCTCTGTACTTGGAAAATCATGTCATTATTGCGGTTAAAATTGCGTTGCTTTAACATAATACGGTCATAAAACTAATTTACTAAAAAAATGTGACATTTCTGTATTTACATGTGCAGTGAGGTTTGCAATTTTAATAACGCTTTTCGCCGATGAGGGCGCTAAAAACTCCTTGCGAAGGTCGTTCCGCGACCGTGTAGCACGGACGACCTCCCTTGAAGTAGTGCTCCTTTGGGAGTGTAAAGGAGCATTAGTTCAAAGTGCCTTTAGAGTGCCCACGTGACAGGGGTATAAGACTCACATACAGCGGCTGTCGGAGTGACTGCAGCGCATCGTTAACATATCTCTTTTCGTGGCTATTGCACGAACGTCCTGCAGCAGGAGCTGCTGGCGGGAGAAATTTGAGAGCGTTGCAGAGCCGAAAAGTAGCCGCGCCGATATAGTGGCATAGCTTACAGTCTGTTAGCTTTCCCTGCGGGCAAGGGACGATTATAAGCGAGAAGTAGATGGGTAAAAAAAGAAGACATACCCATGGTAATGGACCTCATTACTTAATGATGACCGCAGTAAGGTGGTAACAGAAAGTGGGCAGCGTTACATACCTCGTTAAATGCGCTGCCAGTGGATAAGGTAAGAAAATTTTAAAACTGAAACTTCCAATACAGGATTCGAATGAAAACAACGTCCCGCGCAGGGAGGCGACGTCTTTCAAAATTGACCCATGGTGTTCGCCCCATCTAGGTCCGTTAACACAGAAAGGCGATGCCGGATATTGAGTGAAGACAGCCACGGTAACTGTTAAATAATTTTTTTTATTCGTGTCACTATTCAATTTCGGAACATTTTGGCATTTTCCCGGTGTTCCATGACCTGAGATAACGACCAGCTAATTATGTTTCCGTAAATCTGCCGACAAAACGACAACGCGCATACGTCAGAACTAGTGCTGCAGCGCAAAGCAAGTACAAAACAAGACCAAGCAGCCAACGCCTGCCCTCCCTCCTTTGTGCGCTTGATCTTGGTTAGCGCTGCTGCACTTGTTCTAAAGCATGAACCTGCGTACTGTCCATTAATTATCCTGTGCAGAAAATTGTGCTATCCGAGTATACGGAACAACTTATTCGGTGTACCTGCAGAAGGTTATGTATGTAACATGATCCGTGCTGCCGAGGCTAGTGTGGCAATGCGCGTGCACAGGACGCCGTCTTGGACGCCCGACAGCTCTCCACTGGCCCGGGTTGCAACGCGCTAGCTTCGCTCACAACGCCGGTCGCCACCTCACTGAGCCACCACCCGGCCACGCAGGAGGCGTGGCCTAGACGGAACTGTGCTTGTCCGGAGGCCTCGGTCAAGAAGAATCGCCGACGTAGTAGTACGGTGGGGGGGCCCCGGCCAAGTCGTGACGACGGTATGGCGTCGCCCGCTGCGCCGAAAGAACGTTCCGGAAACGACGCCGCGTAATCGAGGGGTGTGCACGGAGGGAGGGGGTGGGTAGTGGGGGAGCACAGCCAGCAGCAGCAGCAGCAACGGCGATGCGGGACCCCCGCTGATCGAGCCGCGTGTCGGGGAGGGAGACGAGCGCCCGTCCCGCGAACCCGCGCGCCGCCGCGGCCCGAGCGGGCGCAAACGACACGGCGGCGATGCAGCGACGACCGGAGAGAAGCGGTGCGAGCGGATCAAAACGAAAAAGAAATAGGAAGAAGCGCCGGCAGCAGACTTCCCCGAAAACGCCCCGCCGCGCGCAGGCACGCACGGACGACCGCCGCCGAGCGATGCGCGCCGCGATGGCAAGGCTCGCCGGAACGCGCGAGTAGCGGCCGCGCAGGCCTGCGTGCCGCCCGCGCTCGCGCGCGCGCTGAATCGCGATAAGCTCGCTCGCTGTGCGGGGCCCGGCTCAGCGCGCTGGGTACCGCATTCTCTCGCTTTCTAGGCGCGCGCACACGCGTGCGCTCCAACCGGCTTGAAGTTCTCGCACGCGGTAATTCTAATGCGCGCTGCACTCTGTTTCTTGCGTTTGCGGGTGAGGGCGAGCTGTTTCGCCTCCATTGTCCCCTGTCCGTTTTATTTTCGTAGCAGCAGCCGTGGCCGGAAACCGCCCAACTCTTCCTTCCGTTTTTTTTTTTTCTGAGTGATACCACTGCTACTTACTTGCAAGACTCATGAGTGGCCTCTAAATACAGATGCGCCGCTAGAGGAGAACTCAAGGAGGCGTGACTGTTTTGAAGGAGCGATTCGCAGTCCCTTGACAATGTTTTTATCATGTTCCTTGGAATCAGTAACTTCGAAACGGATAGCCTCAACCGAGTGCGATTACATGTTGAGTCATGCGATTCGCAGTCCCTTGACAATGTTTTTATCATGTTCCTTGGAATCAGTAACTTCGGAGCGGATAGCCTCAACCGAGTGCGATTACATGCTGAGTCATGCTTCTCGCAAATAAATGACATGCCAGCAGTCGGTAATAAACCGGTGCCCAGTCAGAGAGAAGACGATATGGCGCAATGAAAGCGGCGGAAAACGTTTTCATCTCGCTTGCTTTGAGATCGCTGCAAATTTTCTGTGCTTGGCCTCTGCATATGTGGCTGATTTGCCCTCCTATGTGAGCGAATGAATAAAGATATTTGTTTGCTTTATCACTCATCGCTTCGTGTTCAGCGCGGATTTTCCAGTTTCCTGGAAGAAATTTCAGCGCATGCTCTATTCCATGCTGCGCTTTTCAACTAAAGTTGAAATTTCTGCTCGCCGAAAGAATTCTGGAGCCCTTGGACACATTTTACGCGAAAGACGTTGCGTTGCACTGCCATGGCAGCTGTGTGGTTTCACCTTAAAATTGCGTATAGACCTCCTTCATGTTTGCAAACAAACGAGGTGGCGCTGCAATCTCTAGCGGGCTCGAGGTAGGAAAGAGGCCGGGGAGTGGCGTCGCGAAGAGGTGTTGAGCGCGGGTTTTCAAGGCTTGTAGGCTAGTTTTCAGTTTCTGCGAATCACAGAAATGGTTGGTGCTTTCAACTTAGTAATTTCTCGGAGTACACGAGCTCGCGTTGGCCACGTACGGCGTATTGAAGGAAATAGTTCGCCACTGTGAATTGTATATATGGTTAGTAGTAAAGAGAAAGCGTTTCTGTCGTTGATTTATGCGCAAGGCATTGAATAAAATAACATTGTTTGTGACACTCTGCACTTGCCGGAATGACTTTACTTCGGGACAGTATTGAGGGAAAGCTCTAGCGCTTTCGACGGAGCAGACGTTGACACACGTGTCGCGCAGTCCCAAAAGTAAGGACAGCGTCATGTCCCCTGTAAGGCCGCGCTTCATCAACGCGTACATTTTTTTTATGCCCTTAGCTTGCGTCACTGCGGGCCTCCTGTCTACGTGGAAAGCTCTCAGTGAAGCCCCGAGCTCCCCCTAGAGTTTCAGAAACAGTTTCAAGTAGATATTAAATGCCATAAAGCGCGCCATTACTACATTCTGTGCTTTTAACAAAAGAACGCGCTCCTTGGTGGCGAGTGAGCCTGTCAGCGCCCCGTGCACTCCGGCTCAAGGTGATAAATACGTGCGCAGCTACATATGTGCTTTTTTCCCTTGTGCAGTTATAAGCGTACTGTGTTTATGTTCAGGTCAATGAGCGCAGTAACTTGCATGCTATGAAGTACATTGACTGGCAGCACCGATCGACACCCAGACTTCGCGATTTACTACCGCGGTCCATTTCCTAATGCGGTATTTATCTGCGAGAAACCTATCAAGGCTAATTTAAATTTACTTTTTATGCAGCTGCGCGGATCCATTGGTGACGCAGCTGGTCAGTACATGCTGCTTCTGCAGTGTGCAGGCGTAATGCACCCGCCGGTAGCTGTGGCAGCTGCGGTAGGCACGGGCAGGCGGAACCTGTTTTGCATACCGTGCGAAAGTCGCTGCTGACATCAGCGCCACCGCATCTTCGTGACGTCGAGGGGTGAAGAGGTCTATACTGCATCCGGTTGAATGACAAGCCATGACCCTCCCAAGAAACGTTTGATCGCCGATCCGAAGGATACCCTGCCTTTTAGGTCCCCTGATTAGGGAATTTGTAATCAAGGTTGGTATTTTTATAACTTGGCGCCGTTTTCATCAGTGATATACGCCAGGCGAATATACTGAAGTGCGGACAGTGCCTAATGTCAGAAACAGGAAATGATGTTTCTGCCTTTTCTCTGCGCTGCTTTAGTCAGTTGGCTCAGTTGCATTTCGGTCCACCAACAGCTACTATCAAACCGACATGGGCCCAATCACCCCCCCCCCCCCCTCTGAAAAAAAACGTTGCAGACGCAGTGGCGACTAATGTCGGAGTAGCAATACAGCGTCTGTGCAGCCACACGTGTATACGTACCGTCTTTGCCAAGAGTAAGCAGGCTGCCCGGTTTGCTTCTCAGTTGTATAGGGGAACACTTATCGCACCCAGCAAGCTATAAATCACTGTGAGGTAAGGAGAACACTTTTCCTCACCTTCCAATACCATTTGGCTTTTAGGGAAGCCACTATGTGAGGGAGAAGAAAACCATGAAGCCTGGTCACTTTTGGCAAAGACCACCTCTTTCTCTGCCTGCGGGTGGTGGTGCTGTGCGCACTGCGCCGCAAGGCAATAATAATAATAATTGGTTTTTTGGGGAAAGGAAATGGCGCAGTATCCGCAAGGCAATCGTTCCCGAATTCAGGACGACGCCCGCTGCGGCGCCTCAGTGGCCTTTATCGTGTTCGGCTACTGAGCCGAAGGCTGCGCAACGGAGCCGTGGCCGCATTTCCATGGAGGCGAAAGGCAACATCAGTCTGGAGCCCTTGACCACTGCGTCTCGCATAGTCACCACGCCTTTTGTTTGCTCAGAGTAACTTATTGTTATCATTATTTTCACTTAAAGCCCACATACCATACCACATTTAGAACATCATGTCTTGCCTTCTGGCCACATTAGCTTCTGGCGCATGAGCTTGAATGCGTCCTGTGCTTTGAACGGGCTTGGCGACATGGCGTTGTATTCTAGTAGCCACGCAGCTATACACCTTGCGTGTCCGCCGCTAAACGTCGCACAAAAACATGTTTCGCCCTTATTCAAGGGGCGCGACTCGCCACCACTGTCGCACGAGCCAGTGGGCGTTCCTAAAAAGCACCTGTGCAACGCAGCCCACCTAACCAACAACACGGTCTGACGCAGAGCTCGCGACAGCCGTCCGCGACAGCGGCTGCTGCCGAGCCCACCGGGCGAAAAACCTGCACCGTCGGCGGTCGTGCTGCTCCGTTCGACCCCCACGGCTACGATAACGGAGTCCAGGCCTGCGGCGGACGCGTTCACCTCTCGCGTCGACCCCCCCTCCCTTCCCCTGCCCCGCCCGGCCTCGGCTCTTGTTCCGCCGGGGTGCCGGGGCGCGGCGGACGGAAGCACATGCTTTCTTACCGCCCGCCCTCCCTGCCTCCCTCCTTTTTGGCCGCTGCCCTTTCCCCCGCCATTCCAGCCAGGAGCGGGGCCGCGCGGCGCGACGGCTGCGTCCCGCGAGATAGCGGCAGCGCGCCTGCCCTCAGCACCGCCGCACTCAGCGGGGCAGGCGAAGAAACGAGCGACCACTGAATCCCCCCCCCCCCCCCCCCCTCATAGGTCTCCCTCCGGCTCCTGCAGCCGGCCGTGTGCTGGGCGATGCCTTCTGGCCTTGCTGCATCTCGGCAAGCCGCTTGCGACTGCTGCGACGACGCAGGTTGCTGTGTGGCTAGAATCCCTCCCAGGACACACGCTGAAAATATAAGGCGGTGAGGAGGGGACGGGCTAGACCGAGCGAGAAAAACGCTGAAGGAGCTCCCGTGAGTGCGCGTGCCGGTTCGGAGCGGCGGAGGTCTGACGGCGGCAGCCTGTGCAGGGTAGGTGCGGGTTGGACGCGCCTTGCTTGCTGCTCGTGGAAGAACGCGCTTGGTATTCCGCAGAAAAAAAATTGCCTCGTCCGCGAAGGGCCCCCGCATGGCGAGATCGGGGCTTTTGTTCGCGACCTGACGGGGAAGGCGGTTCGGGGAGAAAGCAAGTGCTTTGCTGAGAGCAATTACTACGCCGGTAACGAGGCAGGAGAGGGAGAACTGAAAGAAGAAGCGGCGAACAGGAAAGGCTACCTGAAAAACACTTCAGCACTGGTTTGCGAGAACCGCTGCGGAGAGCAGCCCTGCGGGGTGAATAAGAAAGGGCATAAAGCGTTAGGGCTTAGGAAGCATTCAGGGTAGGCTATTCTTTAACGAAGTAACATGCAACCCCGAAAGCCAGCGCTGGATTATGAGGGTTCTCGGAAGAGCGCGTTTTGCTTTTTGCTTTGTGCCTAACTAGTACGCGATTTCTGCCGGCGTGAAGTTGTACGAGAACATCGAATTGCTGCGAGCGGTGTCCTTGATAGCATTGCTCCGTTGCTGTTAAAGCGCTGTCCGAAGGACTCAGTTGTGAGAACGTGCCCGTTGTGACGTGGAGGACATTTGTACCTTGAGAGTTGTTTGTTTTATTTTGCGGGCATCACTTCACTTCGCTTCAATTGGTCTGCTGCTTTATGTGAACAGGACTCCGGCTCCATGTCCCGGGCAGCGAAGCGCCGGGAACCTTATACTCCATGTATAGTCCGATATGTTACTTAGCCCGACTTGTGTGTAGAACTGTGAGCACGCGGGCGTTTCCTTTCTTCTCCATCAAAATGCAGCCACCGCGAGCAGGATCACACCCGCGAACTCGTTTTTTGCAGCGGAATTCCATATATAGAAACAGAGGCAGGCCAAATGCAGGAGGGACACAGGCTTGAATAAATAAACCAGTGAAAAGACGAAGGACACAAGAGACGAGGCACACATAGTGATGTGCCATTGTTTCTGGGGCAACAGTAACTGGAACTAACAACTGTGCGTTAATGAAACAAGTCCGTCTTCCCGGAAAGGCAGCCGAGCATGCGCTGTACAACAACCAAGCCATAACTTTTCTTAACCAAGACAACATGGTTGTTGCGCTGCGCATGGCCGGCTGGCTTTCCTGGGAGACGGACTTGTTTCAGTAAAGCATAGTTGTTAGCTCCAGTCACTTCGTGTGCCTCGCCTCTCGCCTGTCCTTCTCTTCTCACTGGTTTATTTACTCAAGACTATGTACCAGCTAGACCTAGATAGCAACTCTCCTGCAGGGACACAGGCCGCTCCGCTGTCAGCGGGACTATCGGCGACATTGCAATGATCTAAAGACTGAAGTGGATAGTTGCAGACTAAGGCAAAGTGCAGAATTTTGTAAACAGCTGGTCGTTTTTGAGGTACATATGTGCAGAGTTTTTTTTTTTTCACTCTCTCTGCGATGTCAAAACTAGGCGCACCGAGAAAGTCGGATAAGCCCACTGCGCAAGTGATAGAGAGCTTCCGTGATGTGGAAGTCGTCGCCACATCTTCGTGAACCGGCATCTGGAAGTGCGACCGCGGCAGCAACATTCCAATCGAGGCAAGGTAAGAAAACGCCCTCATGCTGTACGCACACCTGAACACCAGATGAATACGAGATGCACACAAGAACAACACCAGATGATCGAAATTAAATGAGGAGCCCTCCGCTGCTCGTCTCTCAGAGCCCACGCGCAGCTCGAGGTCTATAAACCATCACATACCTTAGCATAACAGACAAAATCGGCAGTCCTATGTGGTCCAGATACAGGCTTCTCGAATACGTCAGTGCACTCAGTTCCATCAAGCGATTACGTTGTTAAGGGAAGGGGCACAGTCATCACCGGCGGCCGCGCCTTATCTCTCATGGCGGGAGCATCGTAGGGAAAGATCACTGCTACAGTATTCACTCCAACTCCGAAACTGAGGGGCCAAAGCCAGTTCAAAGACCGACGACGGCCACAGCGTAGTCTGGCACCCCACTATCCTCATTGTTCTGCAGCTGCATTGGCCAACGCGTGCAAAATGTCTGTGCTTAAAGGAAATATTTACTCTTAAATATTTGTTTTCCGAACGCTGGCGTGAATACCCTGCGCGTGAGGTGACAGGCGTTGGCTATTGGGATACATTTGAAAGTTTCGAATGTCCCACCAGCGCTCTGGCGACTTGAATGACATTTGAACCGAATGCCGCTAAAAAATTCAAGACACGGGACATTAGCGGCAGTTGAGTCGAATGACATTCAGCTCGACGGCCTTTGAAACGTCCACTAGGACGGGTGTTCCTTGCTAAACACGTCCATCCCCTGCTTCCGTCCGTTCGCAATCAAATCACATCTTTATTTAGACAAACTTGGTGCAGTTCTCCAGAGGGCAGGCAAAAAAAGCCATTCGGTTACCCTCACAGACCATCATTCATACCTGTTCCCCGCATTGCGTGCTGCCTGCCCAGGTCCATTCCGTGCTCTGGATTTCAGCTAGGATGTCACTAACTCGCGTTCGTCACGCATCACTGGAACCAAATCTCGGCACAGTGTTCCGCTTACCGAGCGGCCCCGCTTCGCCTGCGCGTGTTACCGGTCGAAGCCACGGCCGCGCCCCGCCCCGTTGGAGTGCTTGCTTGCTGCGGCGACTCTGCCCCTCTTCCCCGCCGCAGGGATGCAACTGCGGAGCAGAGGCACGTCGCCGTCCTTTGTCGCAACGCGAGACGTGCGTGTGCGCGCGGCCCCAGAGCGGACCGGAAGCGCGTGCCTCGGCATATTCGCGCAGCCGCGAGCGAAGCGACCGCACGGAGGGAGGCCGCCGCCGCAACCGAGGCGCGACACCGCATGCTCGCGGGCGCTCCTCGCCTAATGGTGCCGTCGCTAGCTGCCCGTCCTCCACGCGCGCTTCTCGCAGACGCGACCAGATAAGGGGAGCCGGCCCCGTTTTTACGCCCAGCTGCGCCGCCGGGCTGTCGCTGCTGGGTTCGGTGTTTGGAGGAATCCGTCCGACGTGAGGCTTATTGTCGGTGACCAAACAATGCCCCGTGTGGCTTAGTTCTTGCGCGGCTGGCTCATGATCGGCATGCGGTGCCTGGATGGAGACAAAAGCGTATGGACGGGGACAAAGCGCTTACTTGCGACAAAGTGTGAGCGACAGCTGGCTCTCACTTCCGTCAGCGCATGGGGAGAGGACGGGTAAGAAGCATAAAAAAAATACTTCTAAGAAAGCGAGTCAATGCATAAGTGTGATTTCGGAGCCACTATGTTGAGCGGCAAATGAATTCCTTGACGATTGCAGTAATTTTAATCATTATAGACTACAGGTGACGATGTCCGCTGTGCATGGGTAAGATCGCTGTCATATTAGTGCCAGCAAGCCTTCAGTATATTTAGTTGCTAGGGGTGCTTTGTCGAGCCCGTCTTCATTGTATATCTCTGCCCTGATTTTAGGATCTTCAATTTGTACATGGTGCAGTTTGACGTCGCTGTCTCGACAAACCATGAGGGTGATTTCATCAAGCGACGGCAAACCGCGAGGGTTAGATTTCACGACTGGACGCAGTCCGGTGCTGCAGTGTGGTGCTGCCAGAATGGTCATCCGAGCTTGTTGGTAGTTCATGGTCGAAGAAACAGAGCAGAAAGTCAGGGACGAAAAAGTTCTACAGGACGACACAACAGAGGTTACAACAGGAAAGTCCTGTACAACTTCGCAGCGGCTCCGTATCAGGCTAATCACATTTGCATTGGCAAAATGTTCTGCGTGCTAGGATGCAATGGATTCCGGCAGGAAGGGACATGTCAGCTCCTAATCTTTCTTTTGCTAGTGCACGCTGGCGTAGATGGTTTGGCCGGTTACTCCGAGAAGCACAGGATGATTACTGGGAAGAGTGCCTTCAGCAGTGCGGGTATAGGTGAAGCCACGCGGAAATGCTTAAGCACTGCTCCGAATTACAGGAGAAGCGCGGCTGTTTTCGAATGGAAGCTTTCATCTGAATTAAAAGACAGTAAAGAATTGGTTTCAGTAGACTCGGCACTAGTGTATTGGATGTGTTATCCAAAATGTTTCTAAAGTCAGTCCGCCACCGCATGGCTAGGGTTCACACCTTTGTGGAATGCAGTGTCCCTACAACGTGTCGACATGCCACCTTGAGATTCCTTCTGACACGTACCTCGTACGATGCAGGATCGCATGCCGCATGTGGTGCATGCGATATCGTGTGCGCCTGTACCGTGATTATCTTCCTGACCGATTACTCTGAACTGTTACAACCAGTCACTATCGCATGTGACGTGAGGGACGATAAGACGAAGAATATGTCGCTGTATGGGGGGGGGGGGCTCTGACAACCAAAAGGATGCACGCGCACTAGCTACATGGAAGGGAAAGAATTAATCGCAAAGTCGCGGCGCAACAAAATATGGTTCCTGCTTTAATATCGCGGAGGCCGAGTTTCCAGCAGCCACTGTTGACGGCTACGCCCCGATGGCGGCGTCTTTCCCGCAGACACCAGTTGAAATTCCTGCCCGCAGCGCACCGCAATCGCAAGCAGCGGCGGGGCGCGCATGGCGCGCATACGCGGCCCGCGAGCACTCGGCGCCCGGCACTGCGCGCATTGAGGAGGAGGAGGAGGAGGACAACCTGAGAGAGTGAACCGCGCGCGCTGGCTGCGACCGAGGCACGCCACGCACGGTGGCACGCATCGACGAGGACGACAACGCGAGCTCGCGTGCGCTCGACCGTGCAACGGCGGCCGGCTCGCTCGCACGCCCCTTGTACCCGTCGCGGCGAGGCAATCGAGGGCGGACGCCGGCATCCTCCATGCAGCCCGCCGCCCGGAGCGCTCTTTCAGCGCGGCCGCCGGCGGAAGGTCGCCGGCCGCGGCCCGCCCCGTGCGCTAAGCGAGCACCAAGACACTTGCAGGGACTGCCGTAGCAGGGATAATACGAAGGGAGTACTTAACGACTTAACTGAGAAGTATATCGTCATCATCGCTATATCAGTGTGGCGCGTAACCTTTCGAAACACATGAGTGCCTGAGCGGCTGAAGGGAGGTGTACAATGAGGCCTGTTATGGATAAGGCGAACATCGTACTGCGCACCCCTCTCCACTGCCCGCTTTACGTAGTTCGATTGAAACCATGCTCGACTGATGACGGAAAGGGAAACGTACGCCTTGGGTAATGTTCTTTCCAGAATGCGAATGACGACAAGCAAGCACATCACGAGAGCTCTACGGAGCGACGCATTTGTGGCGCCACCTCGTGTCGCTACTTGCTCGGTGCAGCAGCATGGCCCGCATTAGCGCGCGACACATCAAGGCGTCGGGCAACGACTTAGCGCCTGTCACAGCTGAAAAAACAACGCCGCTTGGAAGCCGTTGTGCCGTCACACGCTTTCCCCTACTCGCGCCTCGCGGGTAACCCTCCGTAACTCTAGCAGGGGAGCTCCAGCCGTCATCGCTTCCTCCCTGAGCGCTCTCTCTTCGTTGTGATGTATACAGTGAGCAAATGTCAGCGCGTTTCGCACGTTCGCAGTTTGAATGCTTGAAATTCATTAGGGTGTTACATCCTCGCTTTCGTTGTCCCTGCCTGGTCCGTTCTGACTTGGCCGCTCGTTCCTGTCCCTTCCTCGTCACACCAGACGGAACTGCAGAAGAATAAAGCGCGCATCTCGGTAAAATGAATAGCATCAATGTGATAATAGCCGCACATTGTGCAGTCTGCAACGCCTACAGGACCGCGCCGGTAGGAAATATTGTTGTTACGCAGATACTCTCGGAAGAAGAATGAGATGAAGGGCAGGGAAGAGTAGCAACGGAGAAGCTAGCTTCGACAGTGTACATGAGCTCCGACGGGAGCCGACGTCACCTGGATAAGAATACTGGCCTAACTAAGCGCACCTTGAAAACAGGTGAGCAGTCATATGCGATGCTTTGGCGCGACTTTTGCGTTTCTTTTCCATTGCGTTCGCACGTGACGCTTACGTCCAAGTACGTGTTGTCGCATATTCTCGCGCTCCACCGAGGGGGCTGCGAAAGGTCCGTCGCCTATGGGTGCATAAAAACGGTCACCTCCCGGTTCCAGTGAAAGACGCGGCGACATTTCGACACAGTCGCCGACTTCTCCGGGTACCACAACGGCTGTCACCTTTAAAAAAAAAATAGAGCCTCCAGTGCACGAAGCGTGAACTGCGCGCCGACGTCGCCACCACCCACCAACGACGGCCGCCGCCATTGTCGTCGCGGATGCCGTCCATTTCGCGCAGCAGCGTGCAACGTGGAGCGGCGGCTGCAGCAGGGGAGAGAGCCAGCCCGACGCCGCCGAGCCAGTGTCGACAGCAATAAAGCCCCCGCGCGCACGCCCGCCTGTTCTCCCGTCCGTCGCCGGCCGCGGTCCCGCGTGGCAGCCCGGCCGCCCGCGAGCACTGTCAATATTTTCGTTCGCCGCGCTCGAGAGAGCCGGCCGTCCGTACGGCCCCGCTCTGCTGCGACCAGACCCCGGCGCCAGAGCAAGCAGGGACGGCTGGGGGAAGGACGAGGGAGTAGCGGTGAGTCTGGGCGGACGAGGAAATATTGAAAAGAAGCCGAGGTGCAACAAGAATATATAGCGCTCGGCAAACTGACTCGGCCCGGCGACCCTCGGTCCCCCGCGCTGCGGAGTGGAGCTTGACTCGTCTCGATCCGAGAGGAAGCTGGAGCGAAGGAAGAAAAACAAATATAAAGATATGGTTACGGCCGCGAGGGGTGGGGTGTGCATCGGACAAGAAATTGGGCGGGCCTGGCTTTTGTATTTCTTTTTCGCTCGCTATACGTGGAATACGTGTACACGTGAGATTCTGCAGTACAAAATCCATTACGTCTTCAGGGTAAGGAGTTTCTGGTGGGCTTCCGAACGTATATCTTAACGAGCGCAGAGTGTGTGGCGGCAATAACCGCGACTGATGACAAAATTCAGCAGCCCCATCCTCCACCGACATAGAACTGCAACCAGACCACCGCACGCACTGCAAGCCAGATACCTCACGCACTGCAAGCCAGATACCTCAGGTACCCCAAACGCAATGCAACCTCACAGCCTGAGACGTTTTTGCGACGTTAAATCCCCGTAAACCAAACCTATTTGTAATGCCGTTTGTTGGATCGCCTCATTTCAAGATATGCTGTTTCTATCGGCCTCGTTCCTGCCCCTTACTTTACGGGATTGTGCGAAATTAGCAGTACAGTGACAGTGAGAAACGACGAAGTCTTCACACATGACCACCGGAGCAACCTGTTTTTAAACATACCTAAATCAATGCGGCAACCTTGTTTGAGTAGAGAATGCGGGGCAGCGCGCGGGGCAGCGCAAAAGTAATTATAAAATAAAAGCTCAAGACATTAATTGTGGACTACAAAGGTTCCAAGACGTAGCATTCCAAGACGTAGCAGCACGCGCTGTCCCCAGGCTAGTGAAGTAGAAAGGTAAGGCAACGAATGGCTAAATTCCTCAAAAAGAAAGAAAAAAAAAGGGGGGGGGGAGCTGAACGAATGACTATAAACAAGGCCGCAGGGAGATTTCATCGCGCGGAAACGGGCGCAGATGCTGCTTCCAGTGATCAGTGTCCGTTCTCGGGTTGCAGAAGCAGAGAGAGAAGCACTGAATATTTATCCGGAGACTGTGTTAGATTACAGGTCGTTCTGGCAGCCATGTTTATGCAACCGACGTTACCTCACGTCCAAGATAGCGAGGTACAGCCGCAGTTCTCGGGCATTGCTTCCTCGACAAGAAAAAAAACCATGTTTGTTCTGTCCAGCACGAACTTTTTTGTTTCGTCCATGTCTGTTTGAGAAGAGCTACATATTCTTTTTTAAACATGGCCTTTGGAGCAGTCCGGTGCGAATACATAGCAGAGACCGCTTGAGGGAGGGGAAAAAATATTAATTTCTGAACCTTAGTGCTCAGCTAGCTGGTCGCCTCCGACAGAAATGTCCCTCGAACGGTTCACCGGGCGATGTGATGTTTTTTTATTTTCTTCGCGCCGTCATTCTTGGTTGGAGGAAGCGCTTCCTCTTACGCTTGCCCGTATGGCCAGTGCTCGACGGCGCTTATATTTCACGCTTGAGCTAATTAAAGGAAAGCCCGTCCAAACATGGCCTCCATGCTCGCGCGACCACCGTTGCGAGCACACACGCCCACGCTTCCTCGCCGCCAGTGCAATGCAGCGTGTCTCCATCGTCGCCGCCCCGTGCCAACAGCGCAGTAGAGGCGGCGGCGGTCGGATGAGTGGTGGGGGCAGAGGGGTGGCAGCATGCGGAAAGGAGGGAAGGGTGATGTCTGCACGCAAGAAGAGGCGGCACGCGGCTGGGGACCCTCTTTTTAATTCCGGCCGCGCGCTCTTCGAGAGGCAAGAAAAGGCAGCCGGTCGATGCTGCCACCATCGCTGCTGCTGTTACTGCTGCCCGCGACTCGGCGGCACGGCTTTCCCAGAGAACGCCCTGTCTCCTTTTCTTTTTTTCTCGCTCGCTGCAGTCCTTCCCCTTGGACGGTGCCTCCGGCGGTGCCCATCCGCCGAGTATTTGCTCCCCTCCACCCGCCACCCCACTTTGCCTCATCGGCTCGAGGAGATCCCGAGCGATCCCGCGCCAAGACCGAGCGACCGACCCAAAGGCCGGCCAGTCGAGCAGGCTGCGCTGCTTGCTGCTGCTCTTTCCGGCCACCGCCGTCCTTTTACGCCCGGCAGCGGCGTCGTCTCTTCTGGGCTCCCCGCGGAACCCTTATATCCCCCCCGCCGTCACTCGGGGCCCCGCAGCGACGGCCTGCGCCGTTTTCTTGCCTCTCTCTCCTGGCCGGCTTCGTGCCGCCTTTTGTGTTGCGACAGGTCAGCGGAAATGCCGGGCCGGCTCTGCAGCCGCTGCGGTTGCTGCGCCCACCGAGTCGTCTCTGTCTGCGCGGCGAGTTTTATCGGGGCGAGGTTGCGGTGCTTTACTGCTGCTGCTGCTGCTGACTCTGTTTCTCGTGGGTGCCGGTGCTCTGCAGCGTTTCCCTTGCGTGGTTCCGGTGACCTGTCCAGTGTGTTCGACCGACTCCCGGCCCATGCAGCCTTCGTACAATGTCTACGATATTTCGTACTCCGTATTGGTTGATCGGCTAAGAGCACCTGGAGCAGTAAAATAAACCGTGTGACCTCTCTCATGTGTTCAAACAGCACAAATAGATTAGTTATATTTGCGAAAGCAAGTGCTTTCTCAACACCCCCCAGCTTTTTTTTTTTTTGACTGCGCACTAATGTTTTACCCTCCCTTTCTCCTGTTCCTTGTTATTTTACTATTCCTTCTTCCCAGAGCTTCGCGCAATCTGAGTCTGACTTAGAGCCTGCGCAGGCTCTGTCACTCTTGTATTTTCTCCTGTTAGTGTGCTGAACTAATGCATTTAATCTGTCGCATAACCGGCGTGAAAACAGAAAGCGCAAAATGTCACTGGAAGCACTGCTGCGACGGTTCCCCTGGCGACTAATGCAGTGTCCAGTATTCAGCCGGCCCAGACTGTTTTACGCAACTTTAGCCAGTAACGCCAGGTCGTATTTCTTTTCCTTTGTGCCACATAGGCCTCAACGAAATGCAACCTACTCACCTTGGCTGGTGGACGCAGCGGTTTGTTTTGGGTGATTAGACGCTAAGCGGAGTAGATTTCGCGATTTGAACACACCTATTTCTTCCAGGAAAAGTAAGGCTTTATTGCTCTGTCGAAAGTGATTTTCCCGAAATATAAAAAAAAATTGTGGCCGTATGAGAGCCCTTTCAGTATTCCAGAGCAATGCAAAGTTACAAAACATAATTATTTTCTGTCTATGCTTCAGCTTTTTTCTGAACAATGCATAAGCATTATGCTTTCGTATCGGCCAGCAAGAAACTGACAGAACAGAATTTAGTTCAATAATTAGACCAAGTATCATATTGGCAGTACTCCTTATCCTGTCTCGCAGTATAGCCTGACTCCCGGCGCTGTGTATCGTCCTTTCTTGTCCTCTGGCCTTGTGCCGTTGCGCTGTTTCACTGGAAATCATGTCAGACCAACGTGCCCATCAGTTATTGTTGTACAGCTCCCGCTACTCACTAAGGTTTTTGCGGTTAGGGTCAAGGGCCATGTAAGGGTCATTTTGAGACCCTCTTGTCCTCTGGCCTTGTGCCGTTGCGCTGTTTCACTGGAAATCATGTCAGACCAACGTGCCCATCAGTTATTGTTGTACAGCTCCCGCTACTCACTAAGGTTTTTGCGGTTAGGGTCCTACTCACCTTGGCTGGTGGACGCAGCGGTTTGTTTTGGGTGATTAGACGCTAAGCGGAGCAGATTTCGCGATTTGAACACACCTATTTCTTCCAGGAAAAGTAAGGCTTTATTGCTCTGTCGAAAGTGATTTTCCCGAAATATAAAAAAAAATTGTGGCCGTATGAGAGCCCTTTCAGTATTCCAGAGCAATGCAAAGTTACAAAACATAATTATTTTCTGTCTATGCTTCAACTTTTTTCTGAACAATGCATAAGCATTATGCTTTCGTATCAGCCAGCAAGAAACTGACAGAACAGAATTTAGTTCAATAATTAGACCAAGTATCATATTGGCAGTACTCCTTATCCTGTCTCGCAGTATAGCCTGACTCCCGGCGCTGTGTATCGTCCTTTCTTGTCCTCTGGCCTTGTGCCGTTGCGCTGTTTCACTGGAAATCATGTCAGACCAACGTGCCCATCAGTTATTGTTGTACAGCTCCCGCTACTCACTAAGGTTTTTGCGGTTAGGGTCAAGGGCCATGTAAGGGTCATTTTGAGACCCTCTTGTCCTCTGGCCTTGTGCCGTTGCGCTGTTTCACTGGAAATCATGTCAGACCAACGTGCCCATCAGTTATTGTTGTACAGCTCCCGCTACTCACTAAGGTTTTTGCGGTTAGGGTCAAGGGTCATGTAAGGGTCATTTTGAGACCCTAAGCGTTTGTACCTCCCGCCGTAGTACGGGCGATCCTGGGTTTGAACCCCGGAACAAGACGAATTTTTCCAGTATAAAGCTTCTGCGGGAGCTGTATATATCTTTCCCTATGGCTGCTCTTAAGTGGATGCTAATGTGCAATTGCGCCTTGATCAGTTCTCATTTATGCTCGCTATAATGCACTGAATTCTGATAATACTGCAGAAACCGCACTTCCTTCCTCATATTTATATGTATGCGAAGCGAACAAGTCAGCTCCCAGGTTTTCAAAGGGCCTCGTGAAAGACTGCTTAACGCAAAAGAAAGCCATACCACAATGACAAGTTACAATTTTAGCGTGCGTACTAGTGCACAAGTAGGGGTTAGAATCATATTGAAATCTGTCATTGATGTAATGTACGCGCGTCAAGAAAGGCGCGAAATACTACCATTCTTAGATATTCAGAACTTAACATGATTTGATCATTTTTATTAAGCATTCGTAACATTTTACTTAATGCGCCCATCCTTTTTTGTTTTCAGCTGCGTACAATCGTAGGGGACATATGAGAGGGGATAAGCTTTTGCACATCGTTGTGAATTTTCAGGTTATATCGCCACTATATTTGACGTTTGCTTATTATACGCCTAGAGAATAACTGGGCACACAAAAAGCTGTTTTTGTCAGACGTAATAAAGGAGCGATCAATAATCAACACTCAAGCTTTGTTTCCCTCATATTACTTGCGACTGTGCGAAGTAGTCACGACGAAATGTTGGAACTTCATAACCTTTACCTGATGTTTTCAGCACCTGGGCGTTAAATAAGGATTAAGCTCGTTGGAGGAAACGATCTAAACGAAACCTAAACGATCTCTGGTTAGCGCAATTGTATTCGTCCTCATCTCGTCCACTCTTCATTCCACGTTCAAGCGTTTATCCCTGCGGCGTGTTCTGAACAGCGACTTGTTGGCACAGCTAATTAAGGACATAATTCAAAAATTCTCCCCCGTGGTATGTGTACGATGCATTCATCGAGATGCCCACCCCACATAAGCTTTGGTGGATGGAGCAAGTCACAAACCAGCCCCTCCACGTTAGGGAGCCTTGATGTCCGCGGCGCTGGCCATCGAGGCAGCCTACTCCACGTCCCTTCAAAGCCGCCCCATTTTCTCCGGAGTCAATACTCTTTCAAGAAAAAGAAAACCTCCAGCGCGTCACGCGAGCACTTCTTCCACCGTGTGGCACCGACCTCCCTAGCCGCCTTGCTCGCTGGGTAGATGTCTCGCTTCGTAGGTTACGCCTCCGTGTTGCCCTCACCCCAGCGGTAACCCGGTGCGGACCGCCCCAGGCCATCCACCAGATGTAGAAGAATGGATTTTTGGGCCGCACCACCGGATGTTACTGGACTTTCTTCCAGAGTCTATAATGTACGTATATTTTTAAATAATACTTAGTGCCAGCAGGCTCACTGTCGCAGTAAAAAGAGAGCCGTTTATACAAGCTTTCCGCGCTCGAATATGCGGGTAATCTCTGCCTCCGTTGCGCTTTCCAAACTGCTTCAAAACGGCAGCGCAGTTAAGCGCCACCGACCCACAGTGACAAAGAACACGCCAGACGCGCGCAGCGCCAGCAGCTTCCGCGCGCGCGCCTTTCAGAGCGCGCCATTCAGAGCGCGGCGGCGGCGGCGGCCCGGCGCAGTTGCGCGCGGACGACGCGGCCCGCTCGAAACTTTTCTTTCTAGCCTCCTCCCACCTTCGCTCCCTCCGGGCTCCCGCACCGCCCCGCGCGCGCTTCGCTCGAGGGAAATTAGGCAGCGCCGCTCCGCATGCCTGCAGCTGCCGCCGGCTCAGATTAGCGCGACAAATTGCACGCGCGCGCGCGCTCTCCGGCTCGGCGAGACGCGCGGCAGCGCAGACCGGCCCGGCTCTCCGGCGCGCCCCCTCCGCCCCGCAGGGCGGCCCTTATTGGATTCGAAAAGGACTCCCAGATATGAAGACAGAGGGGGCGTCGGAGGAGAGGAGGGGAAATTCAACGACAGCGGCGGCTGCTCACGACCGAGAGATTTGCAAGTAAAGAAAGACGGAGTTAACGGCGGCGGCGGCCTCTGGCCTAATCACAAACTGCGGCGGGGTCGTTCGACGGCGGCGCGGACAACCGGAGCGAGAACAAGGGCGTCGCGCCAGCGAGCGTGCGCGCAAATCTACGCGCGCAGAAAAGCGCGCTGGAATCGATTAGCAATACGCGCGCGTTGCCGGCGTTGTTGCTGCTGTTGGCGCGTGCAAGCGCGCCTACGCCTCCGAGGCAGCGTGAAGCGCCCTTTGCTGCAATAGCTATTCCTCTTCGTCGCCGCTTCTTCTCCCGTACTTGCTTTGCTTTCTACGCCGCGAACGCTGCCTCCATCTAGATCGCGCGCCAACTCGCGCGGCGATGTCTCCTTCTTTTTGCCGACGGCGCCTTCGCCAGACGCCTTCTTCTCTTACGAAGGCAGCCGCTTTCTTTCTTGTGCAGCGCGGCAGCCCTCTTGAGACGTGAGCCTCTCTATCGAACCGAGCGCCGCTAGATTTTTTTTTTTTACTTTTCACTCCTATTTCCCGACTGCGATAGGGCTTCCGCGACGCTCCAGCTACGCGTCTCCGCCGGGAGCCTGAGAAAGCGCGGTTATGAAATGAAAAACAGGTGAAGAGCCGAGAAGGATGGCTCTGTCCGTGCCCGACCGCTCTCGCCTCCATTCTTTGCCTCAATCTTACTCCGTTTCTTTCTTTCTTTCTTTCTTTCTTTCTTTCTTTCTTTCTTTCATTCTTTCTTTCTTCGGGCCTCGTCTGCACTGTCTTTGTTCCTCGTAATTGCGCCGCTTGTTATCTCTCCCACATTGCTTTTTCTTGAGAGGAAAAGATTATGTTGTTCGCGCTGCGTTGACGATGCTATTTTTGAATTGTTTTAGGAATGGCGGCGATGTACTGCGCGCGTGTCTTCCAATTGAACAGTGCTCCTCAGTACGACCACTGAACAAAACGAGCGAGGCGAGATTAGGGAACAACATAAAGTGCAGTTTATAGACACGTTGCGTGTTCGTTTTCTGAGGGTCGACGGAAAATTCTGGATCTAGCTACTTGCGTAAAAGTACTGCGCGCACTCATAAAACGCTTTCCACGCACTTTACCTGAGAGCGCGTTATAATATTCGCCTGTGTGCACCAAGCGGCCCGAAATAATTGTGACTTCGAGGGGCTACGGCTGCCATGGGATGAAGTGCAGTTGAAGCGCATTAAAGCGCAATCGAGCGGCGAGACTGATTTATACCTGCGCTACACCGGTACGTTCGAATGGAACCCGCGTCGAATGACATTCGTGACTTGGAATGACATTCAGGCTCGCAAATCTAATCGGGGGACAGTTTCTCTTCATGTCCTCTGCAGATCAGTAACTGGGTGAAAATTTCACGGTCATGTGGCGATGGCGTGCATATCCGTGTTAGAAATAAGCGAAATGAGCGGCTGCATTTCATATGTGCTCACTTCACGTTCACCAGCGATACGCGCTTGCCAAACTGTTAAATTTTAATCGATGACGACCCCCTTCAGTGACGAGTATGCACAGCGAGCCAGCAGGATTCGTGTGCGCTATTTCGGAGATTGTGGAGAGCGAAGTCGCAAGTTTTGGCGAATGCAAATGGCCATCGAGAGTAGTTTTGACAACAGTGACCTGAAATTGCCTATCGCTTACATCGCAGGGCGCGCATACAGTGAACGGAAAGCTCCGATGTGACCTAGGGTGTCGAGCAGGCAGCCAGCGGCGGTCGTCGTCGAATTGGTTGTGGATGACAAATTAGGCCGTTCCAGTCAATGCTAACGGTCACCAAATATACTTATAGGCAAAGCGATTTAACATCAAGTGTTAGCCACATCGGAAAATACAGGGACAATCACCAAATATACTTATGGGCAAAGCGATTTAACATAAAGTGTTAGCCACATCGGAAAATGAAGGGACAATTAGCGAGAAGCGGCGGTCCTATTACGCGATGTCAACGACCCGGACATCAAGAGTTCCCCTGTCGCGCAATTGCGTCGGCACTTCCAGCTGATTAGTCGCACTGCGTAAGCAAGCAAAGGGCATACAGGAGGCACGGAAGAGAACAGAATATTTAATATTAGGAAAGCGCAGCTAGCGTTTTTATCGCTACAAACGAGCAGTAGATATTTGTACATAGCGATGTGAACGAGAGTACTGGAGTGCAGTCGTCTCCATTGGCACATCCCTGGGCAGATTTCGAGCTCACGAGGCAAAGTGCTCAGCGGCGTACTGTTATCTTCGAGCACTAATTTAGGGAGCAGACGAGATATCTTTAAAACAAGCAGCACAAAAAAGCGAGCAGCCCAATCGAAATCAACAGCCACAGGGCCATGGAGGGATTGGGAAACTGCACAGGGCGGAGAAGTCACGTGACACGTCTGTAGGCGGGGCGGAGCGAACCGAAGCGACGGCCGTAGGCGGTCGGCGCGGGCTGTGTTCGCGTTTCGAAGGCCTTCCAATATCTCGAATGACTCCTCGGAGCTCCGTCGACTCGAATGTCCTCTGAACCGAATGCCGCCGAAAAACGTCGTGTAGCAGCGCGAGTTCAGAAGTTGGGTCGAATGACATTCGGCTCGAAGGCATTCGAAACATCCGTGCAGTAAGAGGTATTAGAGGATGTAAGTACATCACAGAGTATTACTGATCCTGCCAGATCTCGGATCACAATCTTATGGTAGCTGCTCAATCCAGGAGATGCAACGGTTAGTTGATCAAACACGTTATCTCCTGAGGGCTCCCTGAGAAAATTTTTAATCTTTCCTAGCTAAGTCATCGGACACAGTGCATGGTTCCGCAAGACGGCATAGTATAACGATTCTATTCGATGTTGATCATTTGCTAATTTTACCTCTGAATCAAGGGCGTAGCCAGGAAGGTGGGTGGCTTACGGGGCTTCAGCCCCCCATCGAAATTTTTTCGTACTGTTATGCAACGCCGACCAAAACAACCACCGGTACTGGAAAATCGTGCCGGATTTTGTCTACAATGTCTTTTTCACCCCATCCGATCACACAAAGTTTCAAGGACGTTTCCATGACGAGCAGGCTCGTCGCGGCATCTCGCGGCGGCCGCGGAATCTGCGGAGCGCATGGATTTCAATTCCGAAACTTTATGGGTATAAATTTCTCATAAACTTTGCCCTTTACATAGAGATGCAGCAAAACCAACGCAAGTAAAAGGCTGTGTTCCTTCAGGACCATAAACGCGTAATTCAAAAAAACGTATGACGATTCATTAGCGTTTAAAACCGCAGAAATGTTTGCAATTTATTGTAACACTTAGCATCATGATCAAAATTATCATGCGAATACGAAAATTACGAGGACATCAATAACCAATTTGACCGACCTTGCTCATTGAAAGCCCGGTCCATACGGCGTTTCCCAACAAACACTCTCGAATATTTGGTAGTTCAACTTGTCGCATCATCTGTACGTGGCCTTCGTTTGTCCTTTTGTTTCCTTTTTTAGCTACCTGCTTTTACTTCCTTTTTGAACCAGATTAATACCCTTCTTTAATTTTCTTTGCAGAATGATTGTTGCCACTTTGCAGGTAGCTAAAATACACATTTTCGCATTGATTTCTGCATTCTTCCTCTATTATTCTATCCATGTGGTGCTGTCGCAACCACAACATGGCAAGATACATATCACGATTTCTGTGATCATAGTTTTATTCTTGCAGGATAATCTGTCTTTCTATGCGTAAAGGTTACTATCTGTGATTGCGAAACGTGTTTATTTGGCTTTTTTGATATATTATATAGAGCAATCTTAACTTAGGTATGTAGATTTGTTACAGAATATACGTATATTTAAATATCTTCTTGCCATTTTTTGTGTATACATGCAGTGAACTTTGTTCCCAGCGACGCTTTTTTGCCCTTTCTCAAGTTGTATCTTCGCATTTGTGATATTCCATTGCATCTTCGTACTTCTAATGTATATTTTGCAGAACTCCTGATTTTTATATGTGCTCTCTGTTGCGACTATAATTTCGGTGCAATTACTTACAATACTCGATTGGTGACAGCTGCGCCCGCGCAATACATTTGAACGAAGGACAGCGTCACTGAGATTTCTTCCGGGCCATTGCATATGTACAAAATTGAAGACAAGGTTCTTGAATGACAAAGATTCGTTGAAATATTTGTCCTCAAATTGATTATTCATATCAGGGACATGCACTACTTTTCCGGTTTCCAAGTGATATAGTTATAAAATTTATGAGACATTTTCTTTACTTACTAAATATAAAAAAAATATGGAAGCATTGATGTAAGTTATTTCTGCCACAGTTGTTGGGACATACGAATATATTCGCTTATGACAAATACATATTTTACTTGTCTAGAGAGCGCGTAGTGTTCAAGACTTTGTTTGCAGCATCTAATACGAAATAGCATTGGCAATGGCAATGTAATTATTATTAATGTATTTATCCCTCTACAAATTCTATACGGAGGAGGCCGCAGTGCAACATGAGCCCCCCTCGAACAAAATTTCTGGCTACGCCACTGCTCTGAATCAGGCCAAGCAACGCTCCGCCATCGATGGGATCGACCGCTGGGCCAGAATGGTAACTGTAGAATAAAATAGGATAAATAGTGAACAAAAAAGGTTCACCCCCCCTCACCTTTTTCTTCCACGTAAAATGTAGCTGTACCCTCGGAAACAAACACACCGATCACTTGCGCTTCCCTCATATAGACAACACGAATGTCAAAGGCGCACAATTCGCAAATGCCACAGCAGTCGCCAACATAGGTTCTCCTCTCGGCTGAAGCTCTGTAGTTGACTCGGGGCTCATAGATCAAGTTGGGATATTCACGTACAGTTACAGCGTAAACATATAGCCCTCCACAGTTGCCCTCGGCAGAAACACGGACGCGCAACATTTGGATGGGATTGGTGCCACCTTAGCGACGTGCAATAGCAAGTATACAGCTTTGAACTTTTTAGCGGAGGCGTATTTTTGCTGCGGCAGTTGTACGACGTACAGTTTTCTTTCTTCTTCTTGATCAGCAAGAAACACAGGCTGAAGGCTTTCCGGCATCGCTCTTGCAAGGTTGTGTGACCGCGTGCGTCATAGCACCACCACTAGCGTCGAGGTCTTCACGTGGTAACATAAATGTGAAGAGCTCGAGGCCAAGGCAGCACAGAATATCCCCCGTGGGACTACAGAAATCATGGTGGAGTTCGGCCACTGAGCACGATCGAGTCGCGAAGGCGAATCCCGGCTGCAGATGTCGCATTTCGTGAAGGGAAATGTAAAAATTGGACGTGTGCTACGCTATGTGCCAGCGCTTGTAAAAAATAAACCTCGGACTCGGTGGTCGAAATTAACTATACGAGCCCTTCCAATACGGGTACTCGTTCTCTCCCCTCATTTCACTCTCTCGACATCTATCGCCTTTCCTGTCGTCGTAATTACACCACCCTGACCCGGGTCGTCCTCAAAAAGCGTATACGTCCTATCCAAATTTGTAATGTTCGGTGCGACGTCAGCGCTTCATCCGGAGCCATCCACTACGGCGACTCTTTCTCACTCCCTCCTTCATTCCTACGCCTACGGCGCATTTGAGGTGTCCGCTAAGAAGTTAGACAGTTACTGCGTCTTTCCTTTCCTCAAAACCATTCTCTTGTGGTCGGGATACGCCGTCAATTCTGACTAGGCCCGCGCGCATGCTCACGTCAATCCAGAACTACATTTTTCATAAATGCGAACAGCACCGTCGATTTGTATAGATAGCGGTTGTAGGTAGGAAGCACTTCGCCACACAAAAAACGTACTGTTGCGGATGGTCAACAGTTTGACCAACACTGTTCCCACTTCGAGTTACTGATCAAAATTCGCCCTCGCCCTACAATAAGCTTGCCGTCCCGGTTAGGTGAGTTGCCAGAGCGACTTCTCCGGTGAAGTGGTGGTTCTGGCTTCGAACCCCGGACCAGGACGAATATTTCTTTAACTACAAAGTTTCTGAGAAAGCTGTGCAGCTTTCCTTTGTAACCGTATGCCTGCGCTTAGGTGTATGCAAATGAGTAATTGCTCCCTCATTGCTGTCTCGGATATGACGGGCCTGTGTACAGCGGCGATTGCGTGTGTCCGTCTTCTCGGAGCCGCGTTTCTTCTTTTCCCGTGTCCGTTCCCCGGCGGAAGCCCGCGACCCTCCGGCCTGCCTGCCCTCTTTGGCCTGCCGTGTTCTCTGTGGGCGCAGGCAAGCCAGGCACGCACTGGCAGGGACGCGCGCGTGCATGCGCCCGGGGCTGCAATCAGCCGCGCACCCCGCCCCGGCGGAGGCTCTTTCCATGCACCTCGCGCGTCCCGCGACGCGTGCAGCCCCCGGGCGGACTCGCGTGGGCGGCGGCAATCAATGGGTCCAGCTGCGTGGCTGCTGCGTGCGAGGAGCACGCTGCGCGCGTGCGCTCGATCGGGCCAGCCACAGGCCGCCGCCGAGTCTTCTTGCCCTTTGTATATGCGCGGACCCTGGCAAGCTACGAGTTGCACGATGGGGGTGATCGCAGCGCGCAGGCGTCTCTTATCAGCCAAAAGCGGGGTGCGCGTGCAATTAGAATATAATGACGACGCTCGAGGGGGTCTTCTTCGACGCGAGTTCTTCCGGCGCCCCGCTCTACAACCTGTGTTATAGAACTAGTGTAGTACATTCGGCTTGTTAGTATGCGGTCACGCTGGAAACAGCGCGAAAGACGAGACAAGAAACGATCGGGCGCCACACTGTAAACAGAAGAGCGTACAAACTTACTCCTCTATCGCGTTCCATTTTTATAGAAGGGAGTGTCCTAGATGAGCGGTTACTCCCTGTTTACAGGCGTACGTATTCGTGTGTAGAGTGACGCGCTCTTGCAGGTGTCTGCTCCTGTCTTGTCCCGTCCTTCGTGCTGTTTCAAGCGTGGCGCGGTTGACATTTGTCCAGCAGCGAAAGATTAATTTGGAAATTGTGTTTAAAACTGATTTCCTACAACTCGATTCAAAGAAGTGACGTCGGCAGCAAATACGGCAATGGTTCAGCAGAAGTTCAGAGTGAATAATAAAAGGTGTTTGCAATGGCTAACAAAAGGTGTTTAGTGTAGTCAACTGCTTGACAGCGCATTCAAACCGTGCTCTTGCACAGTACGACCTGACTTCTTCTTTTTTATGTACTCGGACCTCTGGGTCCACCTATAGCGGCACGCCTTCCGACGGCAAACACTAAAAGAAACTCCTCCCTGCACAGTCTGCAGTCATCCCTCGGAACGTTTTCAGCAAGTAAAATACGGCTCCCGAGACCTTCTCCATTCACGTCCAGAGAGACGGTAGGACTCCGCTTTTCACGCCGACTGAGAAACAAGACAGCTGACGAGTCCCGCTTTTCTGACACACTTCGTCCGGCAGTAGTCTTTCGGCTGACATGGAGACGTCCTTTTTTGGCAGACGTAAGTGACCATCCGGCAAAAGATTTACGGCTCGCACTTTCCCGCCTTCTGCAAGACTTCAAGAAGTGCGTACGAGGGACGGGGCAGCCGTGTCGCGACAACCAGCGAATGGTGCAGCGCCGGTTGACAGCGTGTGTGTGGCGTGACACGTGAAATAGGGGCGGCCGTGCGCTTTCAAGTTGGCGTGCTTGCTCGTAAAGGCGGAGGAGTGTGAGTGTGGGACCGGACGCTGGACGGCAGTGGTGGCGCGTGTTGGGCATCCTGCCAGCGCACCGAGGGGCCCCTCCGACGACAACAGAGGGGCCGCGTGCTGCGTTTCGCCATCGCATCTAGTCGGGCGGAAAGTCCGAGGGCCAAGGCAAGGCGTTTCAGCGAGCGCGCGCTGTCTCGCTTCATTCCGCACTCGTCGCCTCCAAGCGGCCCAGCGCGAAGCTACTAACGTGTCCTTGTAAGCGGAGACAGTTTAGAGCGCTGCGTGGCTGCGTTACTAACTGTTGCTGCTTATTGCTAGCTACGCCGTAGAATACTTTGTCTCGCCCACTTTCGGCTTCACAGCCGGGCCTCTCCGGTCGCCTTCTATGTTGAGATTCGAGTCACCGCTGTCACGCGATCCAGCATCGGGAAAGAGTGACTGGCACTGGTATGGTCAGAGATCCTGGACTCCTCGAGCTATAGCCCGTCTTCATCGCTAATTGCGTTAACAACGAAAAGCACGACCATCAAAGAGCAGGAACTATAAGCTATTTGAGTCACCCGATTTATGGGTTACCGTTTGGTGCTTCCTATCTGAACCACGTATTTCTTTTCTTTTTGGTCTAGAAAATGGAGTTCAGCGTGCTTTTCCAATGTAAAATATCTCGCTTCGGGGGGCGACCGCTTCCTCCGCCCCCTTCAACTCCGTGTAAATCCGCCCCTGACCAGATAGCATCACGAGTACCGGCAAGTACCCGATGGCAGAGCTCTAACCCGTGCTAACAACTTCCCTTTTCTTTCATGAATATTTGAATATTTTTTATTTCAGATTTCCAGCACAGTACATGGTTATAGTATGTATATACAGCAGGGAGCCCAAAAGCCGAAACTGCAAATAGGGCCTCCTATAGCTACATGAACAGAGTATATAATATACCAGCGCACGCACAACAACCTTCTTATGAATTTGTGCATCTCTGTTCTCCGACACCTGCTGTAGGTTCTAGTACGCGTCCACTGTACCAAAAATTGAGCTGATATTGAGGAAACTCGGGAGCCCGTAGCATTTGGCCGTGTATCCGGCAGCCGCAGTAGAATCTATGCTGCTGGCTGGGTTACCGGGGCCACCAGGGGCACCCATCCTTTTCGTTCACGTTCAGCCGTGTGTTTGATCCGCCCCCTCTCCCCCACCCCTTCCACCCCTCTACCCACCTAAAACGAGAAGTATTACAAGATATATAGAAAGCCATGCTCAACTCCCCCCCCCCCCCCCCCCCCATCCCCCTTTTTTTGGACGAAAAAGTCCCGGGAGTACATGGCTAAAATGGAACCGCGCGCCAACTCCAAGAGTAGGCCATAATCCTCCCCAGGGCTGCAACACTGAAATGAATAGCTTCAACTGAGTGTAAGTGGGCTGAACAACACGCCTGCTAAATATATCGTGTGCGCATGGAAGCAGTCGCAGACTACACGTTTAGCTGCATACACGCTCACCAACAGGAAAATCCGGCGTAACCCAAAAAGTGGCAGCGACACAAGACTCGCGATTGGTCGAAAAGGTGTGACGCCATCAAAGGCGGGGAAATACGAAATGATAACAAGTAAAAGTCAGTACTAGTACTTACAACTGGACCAACTGCAATTGAATAGAATAGAATTGGAATAGAATTGGAATGGAATTGGAATACGATTAGAATGGAATCGGTAGAGAATTGCTTTCGCACTATTCGCACGTGAGTACCTCAAGTGCTCCCGGTAATATTAAAAAAAAAATTTTTTTCCTCACAGCAAAGAAATCCGCTACGATTTCTCGAACTGCTTTGAAGCGCGCTGCGTCGACAAGCAGAAAGCGTCCGCCCAGCCGAAATTCCCCGCCCTGTTCCGGGCACCACTCGCACCGTGTACCAGATAACAGGCCTCCCCGCGCAGACCAGCACAGCAGATAAAAGCGAACGCCGCCGCCCGACCGGCGCTGCGGCAGCGTTTATAGAGGGGGCCCGTTATCGCCCAAACCCGGGTCGGCAGTGGTGCGTCGGTGGTGCCTCTGTGCTGCCCACCTCGTGACCGCAGCGGCAGCGGCTTTCTCCCGGGAAAGCAATCAGCTGCCGGGGCTAATCTCTCGTGGCCCGCGTGCGTGTGTATACGCGGCGCCAGATGCGAGGCGCCCCCGATAACGGCTCCACGGTGTGCGAAGGCATCATAACGTGAAGCGGATGCAGGCGGCGAGCGAGGCCTGCCCGGAGCAGGGGCTACTGAAATGCGCCGCCCGCGGGGACAGCTTGCGACGGTGTTTTTTTATGCGCAGTTTACATATACAAGAACGATGACACTGTATCGTCGGACGCACTGTTGTGCGCGAAGGCGGTTCTTTCCTTTTCCTTCCTTCTTTCCTTCCTTCATGGGGTCGGCACTGACTGTTAGTGTGTGCCTACTCCTGCAAGCTGACCCCATGTTTTGGTCGGCAAGGCCCTGGGGTAAGGGAAGACACTGCCATTTCCATCCGACCATGCATGGCTGGTCAACCCAGCGTGACGGCTGAACAAATTATTGTCATGAATGATATTGATATCATCAGGAACACTTCACATTAGTTTTTACGTGCAAAATCAACACTGTGCGCTGATGATCATGCGGAACGTCGTAGAGGAGGACGTAGGGCTAATTTCAGCCATGTGCATGGGTGCACTATGGAAACTTGCCATACTAAAGATACCGTATTTCGCTTCCATCGATATGCGCAAAAACGTCGAACCCGTAAACTCGGAGCTCAATTGCCGTACAAAAATGTCCTATAGCCGGCTACAGGTGTTTAACCCAAATAGCTGTAAACTTTCCTATGGCCATGTCTAGAGCCGTGGTTTCAGGCGAATGTATTTTTCTATAGACAGCTAAAAACAGTTGTTTGGTTCCAAGCTATAGCTCTAGTGTTATAGATTTTTCCATCGGCCATAGTTCATAAAAGGCGACAGACGCACATAATTTTTCCACAGACGCCCGTAGGACGTTTTTCTATGCAGCGCCACTGGCCCGGGGCGGCCTGGTCAACATTATTATTATTATTATTGGTTTGGGTAGTAGCCACTGTACTTTCGCAGTTAACCGTTTAATTAACTTGGCCGTGTTTCCGTTCTGTGTAAGCAATTATGATGGAGATTTTAAGTCTTACTGTTTCATTTCCTTTTAACACTGCGGCTGCTTGAAGGGCCGCAACAGCCTCATAAATCAAATGCGTGTGAAAAGAACGTATTTCAGACTAGCGGAGAAGCCTCGAGATTCCTTTGTATCACGTACAGTCGGCACCAAAAACGATGCATACCATGCACCGTTGCGTGGCTATAGCTGCTCTTGCGACGCCTGTCGGCGTCCTCGCCAAGCAGGGCGGGCGCAAATCTAAACGATAAAACTGACATGCGTTTCGATAAAAATGCTCACCTCTCTCGACAGCCGGCGTTGTCGAAGCGTGTCGTGGCAATATTGGGTGTAAGCGAAGAGTCAGTGAGAAACATTTGTCGCTTAAGCACGCGTGGTGTACGCAACGTTTGCGCCCGACAGTGCAGTTATAAAAGGCGGTTGCCGGAAGCGTGATCAAGGAATCTTGCCGTACTCAACGCGCTGTTGGCACGTCGCCAGCGCATATACATATTTCGCAAACCTGCCGCACACTGGAAGAATGATGAAATTGTGTATAGTAAGGTACAACTCAGGAACAAAGCAGCTTTTCCCCTTCGAAGGACCCCCTTCCAGACAATAACGTCGGCCTACTCTCATCACCACGCTAGCCTGACAATACAGGGACTGGCAGATGAAAGGGCATAGTCCCCCACCCTCTATAGTCCGGGTTATTCCCCTCCTTGCATTGTCGGGCAGCTCCCTGCACTGGCAAGCTATGAGGGTCAGGAGAATCGGCCGACGCCATTGGCTGGAACGGAGTGCCTTGACGGGGAAAACCCGCTTCGTTCTGAAGTTGTATCCGAGTATAGTGTACGTAAGAACATTTTGAATTTTACTACACTGCGCAGTTCTCAATATGCAATAATGCCCCTGCTCCTGCCAGAACCGCCCGAAACCTGCGCTCTCTTCGCATCCTCGGCCCCTCGGCGGGAAACAAAAATGATAAGCGGAATGGAAATGAGATCACCACGCAGCTCGGGCGTCGGAAGAGAGATAAGAGGATATCTGAATAATCCCGAGCTTTTGTGACTATGTGCCCATTCACGATAGGGCACCTCTAATCTAAGCTTTCGGCATGCTCGGGCGCACTTTAGACCTCCTTCGTGGCTGTATGATGCAGTCGGATGTGGCATCGCGGTGCCGTTGGCTCTTTCTGCGCCCAAACGTATCCCCTAGACACAAATTAAAATTAACGTATATGGGAGTGAAAGAGAGTAAGCTGCCCTCTAGCGCACTACCTTTTAAGGGCAAGGTTTGCTACCCAGCCCGTGGTATAGATTTCTATCACTGAAAATGCGGAACACTTTCGCTGGCAACGGAAACAAATTCCCTTTTCAAAAATAGGCGAAGTTCTAGGAGTTAGCTCAGAAGCAACTAGCACATTTCCCGAAGATATCCCAGGGCATAAGCTGCACGGAAAACTTCTTCGCGCACATCCTACACGTGATTGGCCTCGTAGAATTTGCAACCGCACACCGGAGTGTTCTCTTTAAAAACGTCTCAACATTTTCAATGGTCCTATAAAGCCACAGCAGCACGCGCCGAAGAGCTTGCCCAGACATGGCTGCTATTCTTTCCGGAGACTGCGCTCAGACGGCACCTAGCGAGCGGGAAAGAAAAAAGAATGGCGGTTGTGATGGACCCTGCTAGTGTGTCCCGAAGGACCTATCAGAGCGATGCTGTCTCATGCACCCACGCCAGGGAACATCCTCAGATGTCCCCTGTGGTACTGAGGGAGTGCGCGGACTGCCCGTCCCGCGGAACTTTTACGCGACAGTGTGAGGTCCCCGTGTAGTAGAAAAGCTGGTGTCGGCGTTGCCGTCGGTGTGACGGGAAAATGCGGACTGGTCGCAAATGTGGCTGATACAAGAGGCTCCCATAGGTGGCGCCAGCCACACCAGTGGTGCATCGGATATTCAGCGATCGGAGCAACCGCAAGCAGCGCGCGCCAGGCGCAGGGGACGTCGGCCATCGTCCTCCTCCTCCTCATCTTCATATAAACACGGGGCAGGCGACGTCATAAACGTTGCCTCTCAGACTGCTACGCAGCAGGCCAATCGTTGTATTCCTAGTTACCGCATGTAGGCAGCCTACAAAGTAATCGAACCTCTGACCCTCGGGTTGCGAGTCAGACGCTACCGGTACGCCACGCAGGCACGTACAGCTTCGTTAAATCGATGCTTTGTATATAGGTATGTGTGGTCTGGACTTTCACATAATGACATGATGATTGTGATTGCGAAAGAGGAAAGAGTGCACATGCCCGTGTGGGCAGGAGGAACCGCTGTTTTGGTGTCACACCCTTGAAGGCGTACCTGAAGTGTCCACCCAACCTTTTTCAAACGCCTTCCCAATAGAAGCTTCAGCTGCCCTGGCGCTAGCTTATCGGGGGGTATCCACCGAGACTTGGTTTGGTTTGGTTTATACGGGTTTAACGTCCCAAAGCGACTCAGGCTATGAGGGACGCCGTTGTGAAGGGCTCCGCAAATTTCGACCACCTGGGGTTCTTTAACGTGCACTGACATCGCACAGTACACGGGCCTCTAGAATTTCGCCTCCATCGAAATTCGACCACCGCGGCCGGGATCGAACCCGCGTCTTTCGGGCCGGCAGCCGAGCGCCATAACCACTCAGCCACCGCGGCGGCTTGTATCCACCGAGACGTCGGCGCGTCGCCATTGGGAGCAAAGCCCACTGCAAAAGAGCACGCTTGCTTGCTTTGTGCTTTCTTTCTCCTTCCATTCAAAGTGGCACATGTTCGGGTGTCGAGTTAAACTCAAAAAACGAAGCTCTGCTAGATGAAGCGCTCGCGCATGTAGTCTAGGGGACTGGATGTGCCCGCTCCCTGCGATACGCGCGGACCCCCGCATGGCGACGGGGGCAGTCTGCGCATCGAGTCACCCTAGTGCAGGCTGGGACGTGCCCAAGGTGTCGGCGGACGAAAAGCGCTCCCGGACAAGGACGGGTAGTGGCTTCCTTCGTTTAGGTTTCAGTTTATTTCGCGACACACACACACACTGTGCATGCGTCTGTGCGGCACAAGGCATGCGCAAAAGCGGCCTTAGGAAGCTCTGTCCTAACGCGCTGGCGCTTCGGGTAGGAGGCATTTCAGGGCTCCTTCCGCCGCCTCACACGATACGCGCACAATCGCTTTTCTCGCGAGCTGCACGTGGGGTGGCCCCATTTGTTCCGGAGCAGTGGCGCCACCAGCGTCATCGGAAAGTCACACGCATGTTCACACTTGTTCCGGGGTGTCGTGCCCTTTGCCAAGCTCATCACGACTTTCAACACGTCTGCCAGAGCGTAGAGTCCTACACTGAAGCTACCACTTCGGCATTTCATTTCTCCAAGCCGTCTTCAGAGAAGACCTCTCTGTCAAACTTCCGCGCGTGCTGTCTGCACGATACGCCTTCGTCCGCTGACTTCCCCCTCGACCATCCCTGTCCGCCATTCCAGGCTCTGAGGGAAAGCAGAAAACAGACCATCTGTCCCACCCACACCAAGCCACAACAGATCACTATCGGGACTGGCAGCATGGTCTGGCGCACGCGTGGGTGACGAACACACAGTCATGTACAAAAATTTGCGGGATGCGGATTCGCAGAAAAAAATATACTTTTGTTGCCTCGCTTGCTGGTCAGCTGCTGTTGTTTCCAACAGATGTAACATATGTCTCCTCATGCTTTTAGGCACCTCACTGACCTGCTTTGCATGACCACGGAGCAGTTGTTTTTTTTTTTCCTCTGTGTGGAATGACATCTTCCAAACTTTTGTCTTCGACTGTGCCTACATAGTGCGCTGTGGGTACGTAGCATGTCCATTTCGTCCTACTCCGTGCGTGCGCTGCACTCTTCCAGACACTCAACTCAGAGCCCAGTCCGCGGAGCATACGGCTAGCGGCAGTGAATGCGCAAATACTTTTTTTTTCTTTCCGCATGCCCCGTCGACCCCGCCGCTGCAGTCGCCGTCCGCATAAATTCGCGGCAGGCTGGAGCGCAGGCGGGTTGTGTAGTAGTGCAAGGGGGCGGCTGCAACGCAAGAGACGGCAGTCGAGGGGGACGGCGGCCAAGAAAGAAAGAAGCACGGTTGCCAAAGCCTCTCGGCGACTCCCGGGTCACGTTTCCCAGCGCTCCGACCGCCGCCGGGCCCGAGGTCCTCCACCGCATCCAACACCTCGCTGCCCCTTCCCCCCGCTTTCCGCTATTTATACGCGGCGCGCTGCCAGATGTGTGTGTGTGTGTGTCCGGGCCCGGCTCCTTTTCGGGGCCGTTCTCTCCGAGTGTCGCGCCGCCGCTCGTTCGTTCGTTCGTTTGGTCTCCGCCTTGCGCCAAAGAAAAGAAGGCGGCCGGAGACCTGGCGAGCGGTGCGAAGAAGAGACGGGAGTGCTGCTGGGATGGACGTTTGGCCGGCCCGTCCTCCCCGATGCCGCCCGCACGGCCCTGGCAACGTGCCTCGCATCGACTGGCGGACAACCGCCGGCCGGTCTCGCTATCCGCTATCGGGTCAGCCGGACGGCAGCACTTCCCCCCTCCTCCCATCCCGACCTTCTTCCTGGCGCGGTCTCCCGAGCTCTTTCGCCGCTTTCACGACTACAGCAGCCGCCGCTCTTGCAAATGCGTGCAGCAGGGCTGAAACCATGTGTTAGCAGCATTCGCGTATCTTGTCCTGTTGTTTTATTTTGAGGCGTGGCAGTCGGTCCATATGCGGAGCTTGCTGCGTAGGAACTTGCGCCGCATACTTCAAAGCGAAACTCAAGAAGGCTGAATGAGCTGAAACTGCTTGCAACGGCCAAAGGTTCGGTTGAACTTGAATAAAGCACTTTCTTGCATCGCTTAGCCTTCGTCCCATATCTCAGCGTTGGGAAATTCCCGAACTTAGCGCAATAGAGAATTTCTGTTCTGATGTATGACGCGAATATCGCGGCTACTTATGCTGCCCATAGCAGTTGCGATGTTCAGGAATCTATTCGGCTCTCATTCTCGTTGTTCCAAGAACGAACATGGATTGTGGAAAGTGGTGGTCTGTCTCATGTGTCGCCATTTACGGGAACTTACGAAAAAAAAAAGGAAGTTTAGTCCCAAAATCGCGTTTAACCACAGCCGCAGCACCCATACTTCGATGGTAGCGAAATACAGGAGCGCCTGTGTTCTGTGCCATGTCAGCACGCGTTAAAGGAACCCCAGGTGGTCTTAACTATTCTGGAGCCTCCCACTCCTATGTCTCTCATAGCCGATGTAGTGGTGCGCAGCCATATAAATGCGCAGTTATTATGAACCAGCTACACGCGGCATACTTGTGTGGGGCATTCAAGCGGCGCCCGCCTTCGCAACAAAAGCGACACCTGGCCACCGCCGCTAGTCTCTAAGGCACCGCTTGAGAGAAAGTAGAGTATCATTGAAGCGACATTGGGAGTGACATAAGCCGCGTTTACATGAATGCGACAGATGTGGACTCCAGTTCCTTTTTGGGGGGAAAGATCGGGTTTTGAGAAGGAAAGGCTTGACTCGTCCTCTACTCTCTTCCTCGACGTTTTTGCACTTCCCCTCAAAAAAGGAAACTGGAGTCGACTTCTCTCGTACTCATGTAAACGCGGCTACAGATTAGAAGCCAGGTTAGCGCATTACCTGAAAACTATCAGACTCCGCTTAATTTCGCTCTTTGCAGCCCGCTGCTCGCGGGCTCGTACAAACGCAACGCCGACAGCACACAGCAGCGTCCACGCACGCCGTGCACAGGCCCTTTGTTGCGCGGAGGCCCGGCTGCAGCGGCAGCGTGTCAGCGAACAGCGCACCGCCGCCGCAGCACGCGCCCTTCCTGCTGTTTTTTCCCCTCCGCCGACCCTTCTGTCGTCGCACGCGTCGGCGGCCCCAGTCGTCGGCCCGGCCACCGCCGCGCTTTTGTTGTTGTTGTCCGCAGTGCGTCGCCGCCTGCCTCCCGGCAAAGAAAGACTGCTCATCAGCCGGAGAGCTCTGGCGTGCCCTGGCTGCCTAAGTTTAGCGCCGACTCATTCGCGCGCTGACGCCGCTCGCTGGATGCGAGGGGAGAAGGGCTCCTTTCTCTGGCCACCGTCGGCATTTCTGCACGTGTGGCAGAGGCGAAGGGAGGGGGGCGAGCAGGCAGCGAAACGGACGCTGGTGCGCGTGTGCGCAGCTGCCCAGCCCTGAACGCCGCTTTCCGCGCCGCCGGCGGTTCGTCAACGCGGCTGGGAACGTGACGCGCTGACCTATTTGCGTGCCCGACCCCGCTGGCGCCCCTTCTCGCCGCGGTGGCCGCACGCGAGGCCATGCGCGCGAGGCAGGTGAGGCGACGCAGTCGTGCCTCGAAGGCCGTGGGGCGGCACGCTAGTTCTTCGGGCTGGTCGGTCGCGTGGCGATCGATGCGCGATCGGAAGCGGTCGCCTTCGGCGGGAAGAAAAGAGCGTGGCGCTCGTCCGATGGATCGAATTAGTAGTCGTCGATACTCGTTCCGGAGCGAACGTCTCACGACTTTAAGGGCCAAAGCTACGCTGCGCCGCACGATCTATTGACGGGACAGTCCCAATGACCGCCCGCATGACTGCATAAACCACAGGGATGAGTTCATCTTTCTTGTTCGCAGTGACGTCACAGACTTCGCTGCCACATTCCGCACGGAACGCGGAACAGGACGCGATGAAATTGGGAGCATATTTATGCAGAAGTCACGGTTAGAAAAAAGTATAACCTTCTAACACCGACAAAGGGTAATAACAACGGTGTGGAGTTCGCTGACCTTTCCGCGAACTCGTTGATCTTGTGTCCGCAAGGAACGCCGCTCCAGTGGGGTCGGAAGTCCCCAACAAAGGAGCCCGTCCCGTCCCTGCCTCCCCTTTGTGCAGCGGACGTCCTCGTTTACGCCGCGCCGTCACGGGGATGACCCGCCGGGAAAAACGCGAACCAAGTACAGCTGACGACATGTGGTTGTTAAGGGGTTGACGAGGTTTCGGGGGCGCACGAGATACGGCTGAGTATTAGCCGAGTGACCGGAAACCCACTATCCCTGTAACGACTGTCTACTTCCCTAAACGACTGTCTTCTCTTTGTTGCTGTCAACAACCGGAGTCATCGCCTCGTCGGCACAGGTTTCTAGCGTCTGAGGTGCCGTGGGTGGCGTGGGGAACGGAAGTCGCATTTGTGTTGTTTGTCTATTTGATTGCAACCTCTCCTTTCCCAAATGTTTAATCAGTACTTTTTCCCCAATCTCTGATCAGTGGGCGGACCTTGTTTTCCTTTCCCTAACCACTGATTGGCGAGATGGGTCGTTTGTTATCTTATTGGTTGCTGTCCCCGCTAAGGGCGGAGACAGAGGGTTTAAAACCAAGCGCTCTGGGTTGAGCGGGGGCTGAATTCGTCTGATCCACGATTTAGTCATGTAAATAGTTTTCTCCTTGCTTTGTTTCTTCTCGTTTTTTTTTACCTATGTTGTAAATAAATAGTTAACCTTCTCCTTTCCTTGAGTAATGTGAATGTTTGCGAGTAGAACCACCGGGTCATCAAGAAACCCCGATTTCATCAAGTAGTTTCCTCACATCGCCACCACAAAAGGGGATCTCAACTGGCACAGTCGACACAGGAATCTCAACTGGCGCAGTCGACACAGGATCGCAACTTCTTTCTACTCAAGGCATTGGACGGAAGGTAAGAACAAGTCGGTGGACAAGCTGTTTGTCCTAAAGGAGAAAACGTGAAGCTGCGTCGCAAGACTGACGTCGAAAGCTTCAGGATCACGGGTCGAGTTCGAGAGGACGTCGGAGGCTCAAGTCAGCTAGGAGCTGAAGGAGCCGGGCAACAACAAGCCATCGAGGGTTCGAGTTAGCGAGCTGCTGAAAAGAACCAGGCGTCCACATCGAACGGGTTCGAGTCAGCGAGCTGCTGAAAAGTAACCAGGCGACCAAGTCAGGCCAGTCAAACGAGGCAGAAGTCAGCGAGCTGCTGAGAGATCCAGAGCTCAAGTCGTCCGCATCGAGGAGCCTGTCGTCATCACTGAGGACGACGAGATCACCGGGGCAGAGAGCAACCAGTAAGGTAGGAGACCTTTCTGCTTTCTCCGAATTCACCATGTCGGTGTAGTGTTTAGTGCTAGAAACGATAGCACGGAAAACGGAGATGGCTGCCGTACGGTATGATCAGGAGGGCAGGATGCGACGTGTTGAGCAGGAGGAGGCTGAACAGCTGAGTGAAATTGAAAATTTGAAATTCCAAATTGAACTAGAAAAGAAAAAACTTGCACAGATGCAATTGAAATTAAGGCAGGGGACGAAAGTGGATAGCGAGGTCTTATTCGCAGCAGTTCAATGTTATACCTGCATGAAATTTGGACACTCGATGATTGACTGCCTGAATTCAAAGCAAAAACAAGATGTTCCCGCTGTGAGGACAGATGTGTGCAAACTAGTAGCTCAGGTAGAGATACTGGCGCCTGATAAGCTACATTCCCAGTCGGAGATGACTGTTAATAAGGTCAGTCAACCAGATGGGATGGATGATCCGGCATGCGGAGACTTGCATACCGAAGGTCAGAGTTCTGAAACCCGTGTGGATTCAGGGACTGAAATAAAATTAACAGGAGACCAAATTCAGTTACGTTCTAGGGGTGAGTGCTCTGAAGAAACGAAACAGGAAGATCCGGTTCTCCAGGTAGCGGACGCTGATCTCTCGTGTGTGCCGATGACTACAGCTTTGAAAGCTGAAGCGGTCAGACAGCAGGGCCTAATCTTGTGTGTCGCACCAGAAGAGATAGGCATAGGAGCGTTAGTCACTCCTGTGACGAACATGTTGTCAGAGCAACCCAATAAGACCAGACCCAGGAGACACATGACTGTATTGCTCGCGAACAAGAGTTCAGCATCGCGCCCCAGCCAGTGTGCGTTAACTCTGACGCAGCATCAAGGGTCGAGGACGGGGAGAAGGCGGACCTGATTGTGAGAACGCTCTTTGCAGTCGATAGTAATCTAGCCGCCAAAGATGAGTTGTTTTGCCAGCCGGTGCTGACACTGTGCGCGCTGACAGATCTAGCTGAAGGTGCAGGGCAGCTAGTAACATCGGAAATACACTCGCTACTAGAGCAGCCAGAAGGGGACCAGCCAGATGAAGAACATCAGAGCTCAGATTTCGATGAGCGTTTCAGAATCTCGCACGAATCTGTTCGAGACAGACTCGAGGCTTCAGTGGAGCTTCAGGCAAATCCGGAAGCTGCAAATGTTTCTGCATCAGATTGGGAGCTGACAGGGACAGCTGCAAAGAGTTTCGCAGCGCATAGGAAACTGGTGGATGCGGGAAATTCCTCCATTCCTGAAGGTTTCCACATGGAGCAACCTGCCCCATTAGCAGAAGTGTGGAAGCAAGGCGGCGAAGGTGATCGTAAAACGATAACGAATGAGCGCATGCTTTTCTTTGAGGAGAACGCCGGCTGCCAAAGCTTGAAACAGCTAGCACTGCCGGAAACTGCATGTCAAAATGTAGGTCAAGTTGCCGATGACAGGCCCAACCCTATTCTAAAGTTCAAAATAAGGGCGAATGCAGACGCAATACCAACAGCAGCCTTCGTGGCCCGTGGGGAGTCTGTAAGCTCTATTAATTTTGAGAAAAGCGACAAGGGAGATCCGATACCGGCGGCAGCCTTTGCAACCGGCGATGTGCCGGATAATTCGAAATGTAGAGTCAATCTGGTTGACAAAGCTAAAAAGAAACATGAGCCTCTGTTTCGAGATGTAGGCGGCTAGAAATAATTCCTGCCAATTTGGTGCACCGATCTGACATGGTGGATTATGGAATGTGCAGATTGGTGTCCTAACCTTGTGTGCACGGAACGAATTGAGGCTGTGTATGTGTGTGCGCAGTGCTGCTTGGAACCTTGTGGCCGGACTTTAATGTCACACTGACAGCAAGTGTCCGCGTGACATTCTTGGTTGGGAGGTGTGGAGTTCGCTGACCTTTCCGCGAACTCGTTGATCTTGTGTCCGCAAGGAACGCCGCTCCAGTGGGGTCGGAAGTCCCCAACAAAGGAGCCCGTCCCGTCCCTGCCTCCCCTTTGTGCAGCGGACGTCCTTGTTTACGCCGCGCCGTCACGGGGATGACCCGCCGGGAAAAACGCGAACCAAGTACAGCTGACGACATGTGGTTGTTAAGTGGTTGACGAGGTTTCGGGGGCGCACGAGATACGGCTGAGTATTAGCCGAGTGACCGGAAACCCACTATCCCTGTAACGACTGTCTACTTCCCTTAACGACTGTCTTCTCTTTGTTGCTGTCAGCAACCTGAGTCATCGCCTCGTCGGCACAGGTTTCTAGCGTCTGAGGTGCCGTGGGTGGCGTGGGGAACGGAAGTCGCATTTGTGCTGTTTGTCTATTTGATTTCAACCTCTCCTTTCCCAAATGTTTAATCAGCACTCTTTCCCCAGTCTGTGATTAGTTGGCGGAAATCCTTATTTTCCTTTCCCTAACCACTGATTGGCGAGATGGGTCGTTTGTTATCTTATTGGTTGCTGTCCCCGCTAAGGGCGGAGACAGAGGGTTTAAAACCAAGCGCTCTGGGTTGAGCGGGGGCTGAATTCGTCTGATCCACGATTTAGTCATGTAAATAGTTTTCTCCTTGCTTTGTTTCTTCTCGTTTTTTTTACCTATGTTGTAAATAAATAGTTAACCTTCTCCTTTCCTTGAGTAATGTGAATGTTTGCGAGTAGAACCACCGGGTCATCAAGAAACCCCGATTTCATCAAGTAGTTTCCTCACATCGCCACCAGAAAGGGGATCTCAACTGGCACAGTCGACACAGGAATCTCAACTAACGGTATTAAGAAACATACAGTAATCTCCGGACTAGTCCGCAGGGGCCATGTGTACGTTGCACGAATAAAAAACTGTTTATCGAGCTCCTAGTGCTCTTGGTCCTCAGCATCGTTACTCGATTTCTACTGGCCGGTCTACACTGCACTTCACCCTGCAGCGCAAACCAAAGAGCAGCGCTTTGTGATTGCCGCTCGCGATATAAGAAAGCGTACTTTACGGGGTTTTGCAAATCAAGCACGTGCCGATGATTAGCCACGTGACTTGCTTTCATTTTCAGGGACTAGACACGAGCGAGTTCTCCGATGTCTAGATGGCAACTAAAGCGAGTATACAAACCATGCGTCCATGCATAAATCCCTCAAGTATGACTTTAAACTGTTGAAAGCGAGAATTGCGCTCGCCATTGCGTGGTGTATATGCTATTGAAAAACACAAGAAAAGCTGTATAGTCCGCATTGTATACAATTTTAACATTCAGGGAGTGTGTGTGGACTCTATTCCCGAAAACACGATATCCGAACGCGTAGCTGCTGTAGATGTTATTCATCGTGAACCGAACTATTTAAACTCGTAAGAGTGTGCATTGCAAACACAGCTTTGAAATCGAGCTAAGTCACAACTTTCGATAGTCTGAGTAGCTAACACAGTGCAGTGTACAAGCTGTAAGACAGACGGTTGCGGTTTGATGCCCCAGCGGCCAGCGCCGACAAAGGAGAAGGAAGACGAAGCTGACGAAGCTGTTTTGCGCTCACGAACGCTGGACTACTGAGCTCCACTGTGTTCACAAAGATTGTGGCCGTCCACATTTATTGTTTGATTTGCCTCTTTACAAAGCAAATAAAACAGGAGATAGTAAATGCAGTGCTGTTAATGCCTCAGCATGAGAGTACATGAAGGGGAGTACACGGAACAAGGTTGCGTTCAAATCGTGTTATCGCACTATAGCGGCACTTCTCTCGCCTCCTTTGAAAGCATTTGCATCGTTCCTTACTTGCAGCTTCTCATAATCTGTGGATTCAAAAAAATGTGAAGTACTGAGTTCTTTTGACGTAGCATGCGTAGAAACTAATGACGACCAACAATCTGAGAGGACACACAGGGTTAGCTCAGAATGAAAGATTTGCTGTCGTGTTCGGCACACATTGTATGATCTAGCACTTTTAACGAATTCATATATTTTAATACTGTCAAGTATCTGATATTACGTTTTTTTTTCTTCTATATAAGCAGACGTAATGGCCTAAACTTAATTTAAACATCTCATAAAGAAGAGTCCCCGCACACTGCATGCCATTTTCTGTGCGGAAAGTTTACAGACATGGCCTGTCGGGAAAAGATGTATTTTTACCGGTAAGTGCCCGGATGTGACAATGGGGCAAGTAAGGCTGATGCCTTAAGAACTAAAATAAAAATTCGAGCGGCCATGACACTTAAGCTCCGCCTTAAGGGTATGACGCGATAGTGCAGTAGTAGGTTAGGCTTTCCATTCTGAGCAGTTTGACACTTTGAACGCATTTTTTTCATTTTTCATTTTCATTTTTTCGATTGTTGAACACCTTTTTCAAATATTTTCATTTCTTCATTTCTTTAATTGACAAATTAATTACAACTATTTCATTAATTCGTCATCCCCTATCGCACACCAGAGAATCATCAATCACTAGAACCACAAATTACCATAATACGATTTTTTTTACGCAGCCCCGGATTATTTCTGACACACGGTGGCGACTATTACAACGCCGACGGCTTTTCGATCGAACAATCTGTATACGCTGTCGCGTATAAATAACTATATGCCCCTCACTGCCTAGCCTAACCCTATATGCCTAACCTAGCTATCATACTAGCTGAGTATCGTGATCAGTCAACGCATAGACGACGACCAATAACGAACCTACCTTAGGAATGTGGATGTTTCCGCGTTTTATACAGTCACCTATCGTCCCTGGTTTTAGCATACAGAAATAATTATGATAAAGAGAGGGCACGCGGGAAAACTGGCCCCAAGCAAGCACGTCACGTCCTAGTTCCCACGCCATCCGTAAAGAGGCGCCACCATACACAGAACGTTTGCACTTGTGAGCGCCAGTTTTTTGTTCGCATTTAGCGCAAAAACACGCAAACTATGTCTCTGCATGTTTTTGCTCTGCTCTTTGACAGCGCACTCCTGCGGCTTCTAAGAATGGCACGGTGAGAAACTTTTTTTTTCTTGGTCCAACTACAATGCATTTCAAGCAATTTAGGCTGAGCACGACGGCTGTGCCGTGAACTGCGCAGTTCGCCAAGGGCGTACCATGTAGTGCCGGCTGTTGTGGTGCGGTTAGTTGCGCATGGTTTCACGTTGACTCTTGCGGTGACATGGCGCTCCTTATGGGCCGCAACAATGCACAACTTCTTTCGAGTCATTTGTGGGCCGTTGGTAAAGCGTGGTCAGGTTGGAAAAAACGGGCAACCGCGGAGGACTAGTGCCAACACGGGGGTGCACTTTAAAAAAAGAAACGGCCGGAGAAAGGCAACGCTTAGGGCTAAAATCTCAGGAACTAGAAACTTGTGCGTCGAAAATTCCGTCCTCTGCGCTACTGAAAACATGCACTGCTACCGCGCGTTTGTTCTCAGTGCGCCTGGTAGGCTTTCTGAGAGCGCCTGGCTAGGAGCCCGTGTTGTGGCAACCCCTGTACCAAAAACTTCTCTCGAACAAAACGCGCAGTCGTCCGCGTATTCTGGCTTCTAGGGGTAGGAAGGTAACGTCGGTAAACGGCAGAATGCATGCAAATCACTTGGAGAAGGTACATCAATGTACCGCGCCCGAGTTCTTCAAAAGCGTATACTGCGGGCGGGCGGACGGACGGACGGATGGACGGACGGACGGACGGACAGACGGACGGACGGACAACGACCGAATGCAGGGAATGGCCACTATAAATTCTAGCGCACTAAGAACCGCAGCTCCTTCCATTCTCCTCTCCCTTCGGAGTAAGCGACCCGCGTTCAGCGACGCTGTGGACATGAACGCCCCACCGCATTAGAGAAGCCAGCCCAATTAAGCTGGCGGTGCGCAACAGCAGGTGCACACCCCGCAAGAGCGACAAATACGCCGGCAGGAGGGGAAAAGACCCAAGGCAGCGGGAGGTCCGGGGAGACCGGGAATGCCGCAGGCGCTGAAAGGAGGGCGAGGGAGCCTGGAAAGAAGGATCTCCCGAATGGACGGGGAAAAAGGAAAGCGGGTCAGTGGGGTGACGAGCAAGGCCCGAGCCGACACCGCTGGCCAGTCGGCCCTCCGGCGCCACAAACTCCCAAGGTATTGGGGAGAAGCTCCGTCTCAGCGAACGGACAAGGTCGTGTTATATGCCCGGGATGCCCTCCAGCCGAAGTGGATTGAAACGCGCACTCTCTCTCGTCCGGCGTGGCCACGGCTGCGCCGACAGCAAGCCTCCCCTGAAAGCAGCCAGCGCAGCTCTTCCAGTGCGCCCTCATCTACCGCCAAGGCCAGCCGTATAATTGACCTTTCCGAGAGGACCCGAGTGCATGTCAGCTTGGTCCAATCACCCGATGTTTGACCGCGGCATACGTCGTCAAAGGAGCGGTTTCCCTACCCCGCGCGGCCTCGCGCTTGGCCCTGGACCTTGTCTCGCACTGATGAAGTGCAGGCCACTCGTGCAACCACCTGCAGACCGTGGAAACGCCACTCGCGGACCTCTCGGTATTTGCGTGACATGTATACTGCGTCCTCCTCATCCTGAAGCTCAAAACGTGACGTGGGCGTGTTCCCTAATGAGAGAGCGTGTGATGGGTGACGAAGCGAACTTTTCAGGACACGCCTTCCTCTACAGGCCCGGCCTCCATGTAGGGATTTCAGGGAAGAAAAAAACCTATAAAGCTCGACATCGAGTACTGCCGAGAAGCTCCCTCTAACCGAGATTCTCGTCTGCTAAGACGTTCCCTTTTACCGAGAGACACTCTCAGTTGCACTTTACGTGTACATAATGTAAATAGTTGCATAAAGTTTTCAGCGTGTACCTCGAAAACCACGTCTGCGACTTCCTCGTCCCTTCTCCGGACCGACCACGCTACTTGCATCCCGTCAGCCAACTCCGCAGTACCTCCGTTCCTCCTCACGAAGACTTCGGCGCCAACGCAGCTGCATGCAAGCTTGGGCACCCCAACCTACGCGTCATGCGCTCGATAACATATAATTCCTGAATATATCGGTTCTGTTCCAAGCGAGTCTAGTCTAACGGTATCTCTTTGCAACTGCGTGCTGCGCGGACTCGCGCAGTATGTGAGTCGTCGCAGTGCCATATAAATGGCACTACGCATAAAAAGCCCGGAACGAGCTTAATGATGTGCCCAATGGAGACGCCAATGATATCGGTTTGTTTTTGTGTTTATATGGAGCAAAATAAACGTTAATTTCACAAAGTGTCTGGCGTCGCTTTTCTAGAATGCCACTGTTGGATAAATGCTATGGCATTACTGCGTTGATGGCTGGTACGAGCACTCGCATTCGAATCTATTTTCACATCTTACTTGTCTAAAAATAAAGTTTTCGCGCCTAAACAATTAACCACCATAGAGAAAAGGAAAATACTGCGCCATTAGTGTGTCGATCGCAGTCGGCGTAGCATGTGCCATAGCATTCGAACTGCGCGCGCCTAAACCCGAAACCGGAAGTTGCCACTCGAGCCGCTTGGTGTGCTCAAGTGGACCCTATGGGAGTGTCCGCTCTTTAGTATTTTCTTTCTCTACGCCTTTGGCATGTAAGTGCCAAAGTTGGCGCTTGAATCTGGCTGCACTAAGTCGCAGATGTTCACAAAAAGGAAAACATGCATCGGCGGGGGGTGCGGCGCGCATCGACTTCAGAACCCAGCCGCGGGTCGGTGCCCAGCCTCGGATTACATCTTCGTTCAGCGTCGAACTCGCTTGCAAATCTGTGGTTGAAATCAGGAAACCCACAGCTGCGTCGTAATCAATGCGGTTTTCGATTTGTGCCCTAACCAAGCCGGCGTAACTCTGTGACGCAACCAAGATGAGTGCTGTTAAAAATGAGCGCACAGATCGCAACTCATTGTGCAGGTCCGTGCTTAACCAACAACGCAATAAAGTGCGTGCGTTAGAGCGATTCTAGTTGCCTGTGTTAGCGTAATTAACGGTAGTGGAAACAGACTGCATTATTACTACGAGATACGATCAGGTAATATTAAAGTGTTCTCTACATGACAGCTGTAGTTTAAGAGCCTGGCCACGGACGAGCACGAGGTGTTTGACAAATTAACGTAGCAAAAACAAAAAGGGCCGCACTTTTAAGCAGTTTTAGTTTAGCGTACGCTTAAAATAGTGTGTCTCGTTGTGCGCATGCGCCAAACGCCAAACCGTACTGTCGCTCTACGTGCGCTACTATATCGTTTGCTGAAGCATCATTTCCAAACCGTCGGCAGGCTTCGAAGCGGAATACCTCTCTTCGGAGTGAATTTGTCTATTCTGCGCTTTTCAGTACGTTCACTGGCCAAAATGGGGCATCGGGATTGCGCTTCGTTTCATCTGGCCTCTAACAAAACACATGGGCGATAAATTTGCTTTGTTTTTTAATTAGAGTTACGATTCTGCCGCGCCTAGGCCTAAAGAGGAGCGTCGGCTTGTTGAGAAAAATGGTTCTTACTCTAAAAACCAGATTCCGCCAATAGGCTGAAACAACCAATTTCATCTTATATCCTATATCCTATATAGTTGCGTCTCCGTTTTCATGTGTTCGACTAAAAGTGTGGATGTGACAAACTGCATAATGTCCCGCAAAATGCTTGGGTTTGGATTACGCAGGCGTGCATACGCTGTTTTAAAACTGCCTTTTATCAATCTCAGGGGTATCGTTCATGGCATGTTTCGTTACTCTTGCGAAGCACGAATTAAGACAAGGACTGATCCCGACATCATTTACATGCGAAATAGTTGTGCGGCGATGGAAATCTTCACGCGCATGGAGACGAAGCTTCCCACCGCTCGCAGAAATCATCACTCCTTCCGCTTTTCCTTCATTCCATCCGCTACCGTCACGGGAAGCGCATTTGCATGACACCGAGTAACGCATATTTCATTGTGCCTCAGCTTTCGAACGATTCATCACAAGACACAAACATGAGGAACAAAAAAGAAACAGCCATTGAGAAGCGCCCAAGCATTGATATAAAGAGTGAGGGAAGGAGACCGATGAGGACAGACGACCAGGGCGACACACTACACCGTTCATTTTTTTTTTTTTCCGTGCCTTATTCCTTCCGTTCCTCGGGACTCTCCAAGTAGCCTGCCGAGATGGGACACCGGCATTGAAAGAAAAGGAAAGGGAAATAAATTCGGAGAAAATAATAACGACCAAAGGCCTCCTGCATATCGGGACGGGCCCCTCTGGTGTACCTAAGAGTCCCAGGCGAAGGCGCACGAAGGAGACGAGTATATACCTTCTCGTGGTAAGGCGTCCGCGTGGCTGGAAATATCGGCCGCAGCGCCGACGGAGATACCGAGCGGCGTGCCCCTCTCTCTCTCTTTCCCTGTGTTCTTCATTTTTTACTCATCGTTATCCTCTCCTACGTCCCCCTCCTTCTCGTGCTGCCCGTATCGTCGGCGCATTTTACGACGTGCGTGCATTCCGCCCGCTCGCCGAGAGATCCATCACGGCTGCCTGCCAGCCCGCGTGCGTGCTTGCGTGCGCGCTCTCGTCGGTGCTTGCTCGCTTGCTGGAACCCGCATCGCGCGTCGTGCGCGCCCGTCCCCGCTCGCTTGCCCGCGTCGCATACACCGCTGCGCAGCAGATACCGAGGCGCCACCGCGGGCGGGACAGCCGGGCTTTAATTATTTCCGCGGGGCACGGTTCGCGCGTGCACGCGCACCGCGTCCGATAAAGATGTGACAACGAGAAAGCTCGCACAAAGAAGCGCGTAGATGGAAAAACAAGAGGGATCCGCGCTGGACAAGCGTTTCTTTCAGCCATAGTGCAGCCTAAATGACGTTGGCTGTGGACACAACCGCGCCGCGACGGGTGGAAGATGGAGGTATTGCAAGAAGATGGTTTATGGTTTATGGGGGTTTAACGTCCTTAAGAGACTCATGCTATGAGGGACTCCGTAGTGTAGGGCTCCGGAAATTTGGACCTCCTGGTGTTCTTTAACGTGCACTGACGCCGCACAGTACACGGGCCTCTAGAATTTCTTCTCAATCGAAATTCGACCACCGCGGCCGGGATCGAACCCGCGTCTTTCGGGCCAGCAGCCGAGTGCCATAACCACTCAGCCACCGCGGCGGCGTATGTTGCAAGAAAGAAGCGGATTACGTTTTGGAATGATGAACCGGGGCATCTTGGGTGGTTTGCCGCAACCTCCTTGTTGAGTTTGGGCGAGCGCCTTTCAACCAACGGTGACACTGCCTCCACAACTCTGCTATTCAGCGCGCTTGGCTGACTCTTATGTCGCAACCGGGCTGTCCGAATGCAGTCTATACCATATCATAATAGCTTGAGACGAACTGTGTAGCTGGATTTTTTTTTTTTAATGGGACAGTATGCCTGCTGGCATGAAGTATTATTTACAAACATATGGTGACTTCCAATCGCGGAGTTGGAGCACTTCTGGAGCAACGTTTCCTGCTCTTTTCGGAGCAACTGTATTCCAAACGCAGATCTGAGGCACGGATCGCGCCTTCCAATCGTAGACAGGGAGCTGTTGCCGAGCCGAGATTGCTCCGTGGAGCAGTCGGAACTGCTCCGCCGAAATCGGCGGATCCGACCGGAAGTTTGCGTGACGTTCTTTTTCAGCGGCGATAGCGGCGCCCTACATGGTCTGGCCTGCATGCTCTGGCCAGAGCAAGTGTACTCCAATCGCAATTTCAGGTCGCGCGCTCTGCGCCGGTTCAGGCGCTCTGTCACAGAGCGTGCAGACCGCTCCGGGCCTGCGATTGGAATTCACCAATATATACAGACTGGACTCTCGCAGGAAGTTCAGTAACGTACGGCCGGGGGGCGGTCCGCACCGGAGCAGGTGTTTCTGCCGGATCCACTACGTGATTAATCAACCTGAAACACTAAATGCAAAAGTTGGGCTTCAACATCGCGGCTAAGTGCGGTGTACTGCGCCGAATTCTAACGCCCACTGATACTTGCGCACTTGCGCGTTGTGTCCGTTCCGGTTGCAGATGGCAATGTACAGCTTTGTCAAAAGTTTATAGACCCGAGGAAGCTTTCCTACGGGGCTTCGCCGTGTAGATTCTTACGCGACCCCAGCGTTCCAAACATCTTCCAGCGCATGAGGGTGACATAGCTGCTGCTGCTGCCACCGAGGGAGGCCCGGCCGCGTTCCCCCGCTCGGCCACGGCGCTTGCCAATTGAGAAGGTAAGATAACCGATGATCCTTAAGGATAACAGACTGGATACCAAGGGAAGGAAAGCGTGGCAGGGGGCGGCAAAAAATTATGTGGGCGGAAGTTTTGCGGGAATAGTGTGGCCGCAGATGTCGCAGGACAGTGTTAACTGGCGGGATTGGGAGAGGCCTTTGTCCTGCAGTGGGCGTAGTCGGGCTCACGATGCTGATGAACAGTAAATCTCGCGCGCTCCCTCCGTAATTTCGGACTTTGACTGTTGCTGCCAAAGCCCAATTACACGCTGTGGAAGCAAACGTTCCTGGGCTCTAAACTTTTTGAGAAAGGCTGTACATCAGCAAAAGTACGTGAGCAAGAAGCACGGCTAATGAAATCCCAAATAAAAGATAATCCTTATTCGTTTTCGTGCCGACCAGGAGGGTTCTACTACGTCACTGCCTCTGCGCGGAGTCAGAACGGAGCCGGAGCGAACAGTCCCAGTGCAGCACCGTCTGGAAGCCAGCTTTTTTTTTCGGGACGCAAACGGTGACGCGCTGTAGCGCTGTAGCGGAGAAGCGTGGAGGAAGCGCATGGAAAAAGTGAGCAGAAAGTGAGAGTGAACAAGGAGGGAGAAAGCGAGGGAAAACGCAGTGAAACGATCTCCGCGCGCCCCGACGCTTCGCCGGAGGCTGCGCGCGGGGCCGCTTTGGCGCGAAAAGCTCTCAGGAGGGCGCGAACGAAGAAAGCAAGGGGGCGAAGTGGAAGCGACGAGAACACGCGAGGGACCGTCTTGCCACCAACGCGGCAAGACAGCGAGCCCTGCCACCGAGCAACGGCGCAAGAAAGAGCGAGACGCGTGCGCGCGCCCGGAGGAATTGCATCAACGCTGGCGGCAGCATCTCTCTCGTGCGCGCTCGCCAAAACAGCGCCGGGGCCGAGCGGAGGAACGCGGCCGGCCCGTTCCCTCGGTGGCAGCAGCAGCTGCGTCGTCCTTATGCGCTTTCATTTATTTACGATTCCCCGGCGCGCGTGTCGTGCGCCTGATTTACGAGAGACTGGGGGGGGGGGGGGGGGGGCGCCACGAATAACGCTGCACCTCGCCTTCTCCCGCGGCCGCGCTACGACGACCCGCGCGCGGAGGCTGGATGGATGGAGGTCTGGATGGAGGTCTGGGTGCACTGCGCCGCAGAGGAGCGGTGTTTGTGGGACGAGTTGATTCGCGCTAGCGATGTGGAACGCTGAGCGGCTGGCGGCTACCCATCTCAAAACACGTAGTACACGAATGGAAAAGAACTGCGCTTGTTTGGGACCAAAGGGTATTGTAGGTCATATTCCCTATCTCATATTCCTTCTCACCGTTTCCTGGTCGTCGTATACGCTCGCGGCAGACTGCGACGAATTTTGTCTGCTTGATTAACGTACCACACCATCAAAAAGTTCCCCTGCCTCTCCTCAGTACCCGCCTTTCAAAGATTTGCAGCGCCAAACTGGTATGCTCGGATGTAAATTTGGTGGACTTGAAAAGTCTTGAAAGGGGCCACTCTCCTTTACAAAACAACGAGCTGGCAACCTCCACTGAGCCCCTCAGGGATTTACTATTGCGATTGATGTGTAACTCCTGTCTTGCTCTTTGATTTTTTTTTCTAATCTTGCGGTTGATGTGATACTCATGCGTCGCTGTTTCAGTGCTAAAGCGCTACACTAGCAAAGCTGAAAACCAGAGGTATGCGTGAAGCCTCACCCTTCGACGGAGCGCCAGTGGCGGAGGCCTTGCACACCTGCTCTGTCAACTCGCGGAACTGAATGCAACCCAGGGACTCCGGAACTTTTTTTTTTTTGAGTGGGGGGGGGGGGGCAAAACTTCGAGCTTATTTTGTTATATATTTAATGCTCATTTACACCATAAATTTAATATTTTTATTATTTTTTATTTCTCAAAGTTCAAAGGTTGATGCAAACTGTCAGGTTGTGGTGGTGACACTCCAGCAGTCAGGAAGACTACGAAAAGGCTTCCAAAAGAAACTGGCTGACTCGGCGGTGGAAACAGCTACAAGCTTGCTCGGCGGTCATCGAACTGATTGCCATGCATTTCTTGGCCGCGCTCAATTTAAAGCTGGCCGGAACGGCGAGCCGGACCGGATTCGGAGCACTCGCTGGACATGTGTCCCCGCCTTAAAGGAGCTGTGAAGGGAGCTCTAATAAAGTTGCGGCATGCCTGGGATATTGAAGCACGCCGCTTCACGAACACTGTCCAGCAATGATTTTTTTAAATGCGCTTTGTAGAAGCTGAGTTATCTGTAGTTCAAATTTGAATTTCTGCGTCTTCGCGCCTTTCCCTCTCCTCTCGTCACTTTTTGTACGCTGGAAGGTAGGCGCTCCTTCGTCGACCCCCCTCTGGGAGTGCAGCTTCCCGACCCGGCGGAGCTAAGCGGTTCATTGGCCGCGGCCACGGTAGCTGCCTGACGTCTGCAAGAATCGAACCAATGGCCACCTCTCACCTTGTCTACGCAGATGCGGGGCACGGAGGAGGGCGCGAGCATGAAAAAGTCGCCGGGAAGGGCTCGCCAACTTTGACGCGTGATTGCGGGTTGTCTGCTGCGTGTAGAAAAGTATTATTTGGCTCAGGTTTTCATGGATTACAGTGCAGTGATTAAGTGAGTTAATGTGCTCTCCTCGGAAGGCGTTTCAGAGCCCCTTTAAGTCTGGTCGCATCTCGCATTACAGAACAAAATGATAAAGCCGCGTGCCGGCGGTTTTGAGTGCGAACGAACAAGCGGTGCAAATATTCATGGCAATATAAAACGAATTGAAATGGGAAGCTTTATACGCACGAGGAGTGATCAATTGCATTTAAAAAATTTGTGCCTAGTTTGCTTAAATTCTGCTAATCAGGATCATGTACACGGGTCTGATACTCGACTTCGATTGGGACATGACTGGTTTAGGTTACTCATATACGAAATGCTTTACAACTGCCTACGAAGCCAAGTAGCTCAGCCCCAGTATGCCCTGCATTGAAAGAGTCCTAGAACTGAAGTGTTTCAATTGTCACAAATCGTATCCAAGTGCAAGCTATTGGCTACTGGAGGGGGCGCTGCCCCCTCTCCCCGAGGTCACCCCTTTTCCCGAGGTCCCTGATACAAGCCCCCTCCCCATCCCCGCGTGCGGCTGCCGATACGGCTGACGATAAAATCTTGCATGCGGTTTCCTTTGAGGTGACGTTGCCTCAAGTGCTCTCGCACGTCCTACTCGATATAACCACGTTAAAAACCGACCATTTTTTATTTCACAAGTCTTATACAAGGCGAATTTTTCAAAGGAGAAGCGATTTTTCTTTAGTTAGGGATATCCCAGGTGGAAGGAAGTGGGGGGGGGATGCAATAATTAATTCCGGAAGAAGGGCTGATCTCTTGCATTGCCTAACTCTCCTAAGTGGCCACGCACCTGCGGCAAAAATAAAAAGAAATGAGGCGGAAGTATAGGAGTGCAGCAGCAACCACCATCACAAGTACAAATTTCCACTGTGCACAGTCACTGTTCAATACATGCAGTATTGGTATTGTTTCTAGAAGACGCAATTGTTCAGGCCAGCTACATACGGGCCTTCGAACCACGTCACTACCACGTCGCGAACCACGTCTCAAGGTCAGTTTCGTAGTTTCATCACTGAAAGGGTCGCTGAAACATGTCATCTGAGGAGATTGCATAAACTCGCTTAATCACTACATTGCATCGTCATGAACAACTGAGCCAAATAATACACTTCTACGAGCAGCAGAGAACTCGCAATCGCGCGCGAAAGTTGGCGAGCCTTTTCCGGCGGCGTTTTCATACTCGCGGCCTCCCTCGTCTCATGCTGCTCGAATGTCGGTTGTGAGACGGCTATTAATTTTTTTTTGCCAGACGTCACGGAACTACCCTGGCCGCAGCCAGTCATGAAGCGAAGGGTCAGGAAGCTCCGCCCCCCAGTAGATTCCCGCGCGCGCGTCGGCAGCCGGTGGTGGCGACGAACGGGTGAGGCCGGCTTAGCGCCGACCTCTGAGCATGTAAAAAGTATTAAGCAGATAAGGAAAGACAGGAACGCTAAGAGTAAAATTTTGAGTACATGTAATTCAGCGTCTGCGAAACGAATTAAAAATTCTCGGATAGGGCGTCCTTTAACATCCTAGGCACTGCTGTTTTATAGACATCCCCTTTAAGATTGCTAGGAGGTAAAACATTTATTCAAATAAAGAAATAAAAATAGTAGGGAATTTAACGTAGTTAAACAGAGTAGGACATGCGAAATCACTTGAGGGAACACCGCCTCAAAGCTAACCGCATGCAAGATCTTATCGTCAGCCGCTATCGGCAGCTGCGCGCGGGGAGAGGTGCCGGCTCAGCGCATTGACGGAGCAGCTGTGCAAAGCCTGCGCTGCTGGCACTCCCTCAAGGGTTAAAGGTTGAGGCTTCACACATACCTCGGGTTTTTCAGCTTTGCTAGCGAAGTAGCGCTTTCGCGCTAAGGCCCGTGCGGCTCCAGGGCTGCAGTGCTGGCCGCTGCCGTTTTGACCCGCTCAACTGAATGGACAGTCGAACTCAAGCTGTAGGAGAGAGTGAAGGAGAGAAGACCAACGCCTTAGGCCCGTTTCACATGCTGCGACTATAATGAAAATAATCGGCCTAATCGGTGACGCCGCAGTGCGATTTTCGGTCAGCGCTTTCAAATGCAACGCGTATACCCAGCGAATTCGGTCGGAGGGACAGGCAATGTTGCTCGATGTTTGCATAGGCAACCCATTATTAAACGCGACAGAAACGCTACACGAAATGTGTTGATGATGTTATGACCAGCGTATTTTTAGATGCAAGGCAATATTTCGTACGTTTTGATTAGAATAAACAGTTTTGCTTCCACCGCGGCAACAGCTCCCACGTGACCCCATGCTGCACGCCGTCTCGGCGCTCCCCATTGTCAGTCGCAGAGCGAACTCACCGACGCTGCGACTCAATACCAACCGGACGGAACTCGATCGCAAGCCGTCTGCGGCTAGACCGGCGGCCCTCCCCAGTCGCAGACCGACGGAATTTTCGCAGCGTCGCAAGTGAAAATAGCATACGAGTGAAACGGGCCTTAGACCTCTCCGGTGTTTGAAGAGTGTAGAGGCTGTGAGAGCGCAGTATACCTGCGCTGGATTCTGCGCCAAGCATTTCTGCCCGCAATGAGGTGGCACTCGCCTTCCCTGCGGCCGCAAACGTTCCGAGACTCACAGAAGCAAAACTGCGTCGCATGTCTAATGAAGGTCGCGAAGGAGCCGGGGCTTGAGAACCGATCGAGGTCAAAGTCTGCAGAAAACGTTATGCTTTGCTTACATTAACACGTAACCGAATGCAGACAATACGTGTGAGTTGTTACGCCAGTCATTCGTGCTTTCGTACCTGGTATATACATGCAGTGAGGAACAGAGCGCACAGGTTATCAGACGACAGCAAGTTGAAACTGAATGCGCAGTCACAGTTACCGAACAACAGACACACACACAATCAACAAGCTTTGAAAGCCTTAATTATTGACGAAATAATTGGCCATTTTCACGACCCAGAGGCGATACCTGATCGAATCCAAGATGGCGGCTTTAAAGAGGACTCCTTCTATGACCAGTCTAAAATATCGCTCTTGTTTTAGTATTTCACGACGGCCTCGCAGTGTTTTTTTCGATGGCGAGCATGTCGTATGAGCAAAAAGCTTCTTCGTTTTGATGTCAAAAGGGAATAAATTGGAGGGAAAGAACATAATGCGGCTTTGTTTTTAAGGTATCATTCGCACAAGCAGAGAGGTTTACGCGGTTGAAATTCGCATTGGAAAGAACATACAAGATTAATACCTTTGACGATGAAGACTTTTGCACAGTGGACAAAATAAACGACGGCGAGCTGTATCATGCCCCTAAACGCTAAGACCAAGCACCAAAAGTCATTATGCTTACACCAGAAACAAGAAAACTGCAAAGTGTGCAGTCATGGTGCTTGAGCTTTTTGTTTGAGCGTTATAGCTTTTGAAGCTCCTACGTTTTTACGCTTAATTAGCCGCGCTTATAAATTTGATTAACCGAACGTGTCTGCGAAAACAATTACTTATCCCTGAGCGTGCGTTCGTAAACTAGAAACGATGGCGCGAACTGAACGTGCATTGCGTTCGTCATGCGTGTTCTTTGTAGTGACGCCAAGAACGTTTTACAAAGGATGTACCAACTGCCTGGAGAATACGTTCTCTTCTACTCACGAGTTCAGGCGTAAAGAAAGAGTAACCAGATGACAATATTCCACCGTGTGTTTTCTGGAAGCAACCTCGTTTGCATGCGCCCATTAAATTTGCTTGTTTTGTGCTCATCCTTTGTAGCATTATGAAGTGAACTGTAATGCTGGCATATTAGGACAATTCTTTCCTTTTACTCTATTCTTTACCTGCCATCCGGCGGCCCAAGCGGCTTGATGCCAGTATAGTGGAAGCATATTCCAGTAAGAAAGGGCGGAAACAATAAGGAATGTAAGATGATTTATTTATTGAAGTACCCTAAAGACCCAGTAGGGCACTACATAGGGGGGAGGGGGGGATGAAAGCAAAACAGAATCATAAATACGAACAGGATAAGAGATGATGTTAACAGGTTAAGCCAGAGTAACAAATACCATGGCAAGTAAGCTGGAATAAAATTATGCCAAATAGGCAGACAAACAAAATTCTAATTTGGCAACAGAAATGTATCAAACTAAAGAAAAAGGAAACAGTGGTGTCAGGAAAATAGTTTTAGAAAGCAAGTGCGCAGTGCATGACAGCATAAGGAAACAAACACTAGACGCTGAAATTAAATCGACCATGAAAGCACAGAAATAATAAAAGCAACTCTAAATCTAAATAACGCAAGGGAAGTTGTTTCGGAATCACCGTGTCAGAGACACACAGATGGGTACCAAAGAAACCATGAAAGAGAAAATCTATAGAGTAAGTCGAATCAAATCTTTACACTAGGTAGCCTTGTGTCACAAAAGTGGTGACATCCTTTAATTTACTTAAGTTTATATAAAACTCATGCGTCCTGGTTTCCTTAGACTTGTGTCCACTGCGTAGCCTGTATGTGTTTCTGGAAGAACGCGCACAAGTATGCGCGCGTTTGTTCAGTATCGGTAGTTTCTTCTAGAATTAGCTCACATCCTGGCAGTGCCCAGCCAGTGCGTACGTGCTGCTTGTTTTGTGCATATCTTACATTTTTCCCTGCTCAAAGCTGTGGGCGTATACGTATGCGTCTCTTTTTCATTTTTTTTTTGGCTGTGTCTTGCATTTTTTTGTTCCAAATTCACCCCATCGAAAGCCAGTCTTGGGATTCGTTTAGTTATCCGTTCAATTTTTCCTATTTCAACATGGCGGCCATGCAATGTCAAACGTGGTGTGTGAACTATTTGGTCCGGTTTTCGGTGTGTCCTGTTTGGGTTCTGACTCCGTGGGTAAACCAGAGTCCGCGAGTGCCTGCTTCGTCAACACCTAAAATGTGGCCGAATGGACACCAAACTTCAGACCATTTCTGGGGGTTACAGCCGCCGCCGCCGCACCGCCCGAGACCCTCAGCTGCACCGGAAGAACTGTCGCTTCCGAGGGTAACTCTGGTCACGTCCTTTTTGTGGATGAACTGCCGCCACGCTCCCCGGTAGACTGTATGCTTGCTCCCGTTCTGAACTTTGTTCCGGACTGTCGCGAACTGGACTGCTTGCTTTCGTCTTGATCTGTGTAGGGGCATGCCTTATTCAGTGCCCAACTTAATTAAATTTGCTTTATTCGAGGATACGGAATATGGCTTCAAATGGGGAGAGTGCCTTTTCTCGACTGCTGTGGGTGCTTGTGTGCGTGGTGACCGACATCTGATACGTCACACAATTGCGTCATGAAATTTCTAGCGTTTAACACGCTCACTGCGTTGCGGGGCACCGGTTGGTCACTTAGCGTATTCCTTCTGTGCGGCACTAATACTGAGTGGTGTTTGAAGCCGTGGGGCAGCTTAGATTTTTCAAAGAGCCTGCGATAAAGTCACATGACAGGCTGTTATTTCCATTTGTTGTCGGTTGACTTCGCCGGAGGCTCACAGGTGGGTCACGACGCACCCAAGAAAATATAAGGGTGACCCGCCGGTGGACAACGGCGAACAGAGGTCGAGGCCCCGAGAATTGCTTCCGCAGTGACCATGTTAATTATTATTTATTGCATCATTACGGGAGCCGTTGCCGGCAGAATAATGCAAGCCGAATCCCACCTGTAATTCACAGCAATCTCACTATCAACCCCGGCAGTATACAGATGTCCGGAAAATTGCTTTTTGGGGAAAGGAAATGGCGCAGTATCTGTCTCACATCTCGGCGGACACATGAACCACGCTGTAACGGTAGGGAAAAAAGGAGGGAGTAAAAGAGGAAAGGAAGAAAGAGGTGCCGTATAGTGGAGGGCTACGGAATAATTTGGACCACCTGGGGATCTTTAACGTGCACTGACATATCGCGCAGCACACGGGCGCCTTTTGAGTTTCTCTGCCATCGAAACGCAGCCGCCTCAGTATGGTTCGAACCCGGGTATACTCCGGCTCAGTAGCCGAGCGCCCTGACCACTGAGCCACCGCGGCAGGATATGAGGCGGCAGCGCGGGCCTCTCCTCCCAGTGACAGACATGCTGCCCCCACACACAGCACGCGACAGGCAACAAGCCCGACGAGAAACGCTGCACACGTGGCGGTGAGAGATAAACACCTAGCTAGCACTTGCGGTCGCCGCGGTCGAAAGTGGGCGTTGTCGTGCTGGCCGGCATTTTCGCAGCGTAGGCTGTTCCAGCGCTGCCAGTATCGACAGCGCCGGAGCACACGCCGCGCTGTTGTAGGTTCTCGTTCAGCCGAGTGCATATAAGAAGCCAGGTGCGTCCATATGCCGCAGTTTTGTGCCTGCAACCCTTCGTAGGAGTGCAATACCTGATGGAAGCGGCACACTGCGCACTGCACTCTCCTGCCGATGGTATAGTTTGCTTCGTTACCTTTAACTGCGCTCCCAATTTTTGATAGTATTTCCGTGATTTCGAAATAAAGAGAGGAAGAAGAGAGAAATAAAGAGGAAGCATACTTAGACAACCAGATACTTTTTAAGATTACTGAGTCATTTCAGGGAACGATATAAGCTCGGACCTGACGTATAAAGACGCGAGAAGCAAAAGATGAGTAAGTCAGTGAGGGAGGAGGGCGCGAGTTGCGCACGATTTAAGGTGGAACCGAGATTACTTGAAAAGAAAAATAATGAACAGAACGGCAATCTGTCCGCGGAAGCAGGAGTCCAAATGACCTACGTCCCCGCTGCTGTGTTCAGGCCCGCAACGGGGCGATCTTGTTGTGCCTGGCGAAAGCGAATTAAACACGCGGTGAGCCCCGCGCCCGCTTTTGCTCTAGGCCACACGACAGATAGCCTCAGTTAGATCGTCAAGAAATACGCTAGCGCTTCCTGCGTATATTTCTGGCGTTTTCACGAACTGACGATGCGTTAGAATTGATCGCGTTCACTCGGGGAGAGTGCGCAGCTTAAGAGTGAAAACACTCGCGACGTTGTCATCATGCAGTCTGGTGATCGCGCACAGAGGCGCGACGCTGACAACCAAAAGGCCGACGAGCCAGTGGACCTCACCTGCTGCCACATCAGCTGTATGAAAAGCCCAGTGAGAGAATGCCCGGTATTCGGACGGCCGCAACGGATACGCGTTACTGTGCTACCCGGTCCGGTTACTATGAATCGTTGGACAGTGCGATGCACGAGCCCAGCCCGTTGAGAAACTATAGTCGCATACGACATAAGAACGATGCGGCAAATGCATTCTCAAAGTAGGCCGTCCGACATTGGCTGGAGGGTCTCCATTGAGGGGCATTTGCTGCTTCGCTCTTGAGTTGTATTCGCTACAGGCAGCTTACTAGAAATAGATATGTATATTTATTACGTGAACAACGGCAGAAAATACTTCTTGTTGACGAAATGTAAGCAAACAAACCAGAGGCTTAATGTTCGTCTTTGTGTCCCTCTTCTCGGAACAAGTTTTCGTCCATGTTCTGCAACCTCAAATGTGCATTACCGGAGCCTGCCACTCCGCGCGCCGGCTGCCTCCTTCGGGGGCAAACAGCCGCGCTGTCGAGCGCATGCTGCGCTCGCTGATGCCCAAGGCGTCGCGAATCCGGCGCCCGAAGCTTCTCTTTTTCTCGCCGGGCCGGAGCGCGCCGGAGAGAAATAAGCGCGCGAGAAGAGAGCAAAGAAACGCAAAGGGAAAGCAATCCTGAAAGGAGACGGGGCTTCTCGCCAAGACGGGCTCGCGTCCGTCATTTGTTGCGGGGAACGAAGCGAGCGCGCGCGCCTCCAGCAGCGGCTTTTTTCTCTCTTCTTGCGTGCCGCTGCACGTTCGGCGCCGCAGCTGTGAAACGAGCGCGGTTCTCAACAGCCGCGCCGCGCCGATGTGGGCGCGTTTGGGTTGCTACGCGGCCGCGAGCGGAACGTCTGCTAAAAGTACGCATACGCCACCTCGCGCGCTGGCCGTCACAGTTTCCGAGGTGTGGTTAGCGACTTTTGTGACGAAGAAAACTGCTCTCTTTCCAAAGCATCGGACTGACAAAAACGTCTTAGGGGTTTGACGGCTAAGCTGTATTGGGCCGGTCAAGAGGTGGGCTCTGGTCAGTGCTGGATTTACGGACGAAGGGAGAAAGTGGGTGGTGGTGTGGATTTAAGTGGTGAGAAATTTTCGGTGCAAAGAAAACCGTGAAAACCAATTTTTTTTTTCAAGAAGAAGAAAATCCAAGAAATGCAGCGCGTGAATATGACTGACTGCGTCTGCCAAACCGCCCCCTGCAAGTGTCAAACGTGAATGCGTTCCTGGCGGTGTTTTTTTATATTATTGAAAAGCGCACTAATTGTTGCCCTTACCGGATAATAGGTTATGCGGAATAAGGTCACACGTGGTCACACGTTTAAGAAGGGCACTTAAGAAGTAAAACTCGGAGGTGATTTAAAATTTGCGTGGAAGAATAGGTCAATAGGCGGTCATTTGTTGGTCATGAAGCAGTAAAAGTCACAGTTAAGCGTAGAAGGGTCTAAATCCAGAAAACGGCCGTAGGAGAAGATACATATTTACGGCTACACCTTTCCTGGTGTTACAGAATTAATGGTGTTTACGGAATTAACCTGTATTACGGAATTAATTGTAGTACTGACAACCACTGCGCCACCACCAACAACAATAACATGATAATGTTAACCGATCTATTCATCAACACACTGTTCAAATGTGAAATAAACAAATAAATAAATCCGAGAAACATTTTGGTAACGCCAACAAAATGATCAAAGCAGCTACGTCGCCGGATCCCGATAGTAGGTCGTTTGCGTGCTCAGTGGATGATTGTGAGTACGTGGACTTGTTTAACCTTGGCGGAGGGCAGTGATGATGTGCACCCAGTGCCCCGGGAACAGGTGGAAATTCGCGGGCTGCACCAAAGCCTCAAAACTGCAGAGGCTATTATGGTGACATGTCGGCTTATTTTCTGCTTTCGCGCTTAACGCCCAAGGCATTGACCTCTGCACACAAGTAACACCTGTCACGGGAAAGAGAAAGGGAAAACTCGAAGGTCTCCAACACTTCAAATGTCCATCAATTATCGCTAATTGTTTTCGCTGTCTAATCGCGACAGACAAGGAAAAAGTCGTTACTGCGCGACGGAGTCACCGAGAAAAAGTATAAATGAACGAAAGGGATATATACACAGGGGTTCGCGGGCCCTTTTGTAGTTTCCAGACCTTCGCTTTCCCCTTCGTGGATGCACTTAAATTTTCTCTTATTTCATTTTAGTTCTTTTCCCATAATTCATTTTTTTTGGTTAGCGTTCTCGCAAATTCCAAGCTCTTTTTTTTTTTCGTTCGTATATGGCTTGCTCCGCTCGGCCGCCCTGCTAAGCAGGCGCTCTTCGCGGAAGAGCGCGCGCGCCCATCGGCCTTCCTGGTTTAGTAATAAAGGTCGTGCCGCGTGTTTTATTAATTGTTCGGCCCGAGACCCTCCCCCTCTCTCGCTCGCGCGCCAGTAACGTGAGGCCGAGCGCGCGTGTGTTGCCTGTGTGCGTGCGCATATGTGCGCCGCCCGAGAACGCACTCGCGCGCATGCACTCGCAGCAGATGCACGGGCTCGCTCTAGGCGCTCTTTTACGAGCCTCGCGAAGCCGACAAACAGTCACGCGTACATAGACATCGACTGAGCTCCGAGAAACGTATTGCGCGCAGCGTTCGCCGCCGCAAAGCGTCGCGTACATAATATGAAGGGACGCGGCAGCTATAGAGCAGTACTTCAGGGCTCCTTTCTCTTTGCTCTTGCACACCTCGTGCTTTTGATGAAGAGGAACCCAGCGCTGAATGTCACATGCCATTCGGTGCCAATCTTTCTTTATTTCTTCCACCTCTCTTTCCTTCCTTCCTTCCTTCCTTCCTTCCTTCCTTCCTTCCTTCCTTCCTTCCTTCCTTCCTTCCTTCCTTCCTTCCTTTCTTCCTTCCTTCCTTCCTTTCTTTCTTTCTTTCTTTCTTTCTTCCTTCCTTTCTTCCTTCCTTCCTTTCTTTCTTTCTTTCTTTCTTTCTTTCTTTCTTTCTTTCTTTCTTCCTTCCTTCCTTCCTTCCTTCCTTCCTTCCTTCCTTCCTTCCTTCCTTCCTTCCTTCCTTCCTTCCTTTCTTTCTTTCTTTCGTGAATTTTTTTCCCTCTGTGTTAGGAATGGGCTTTTCGTAGTCTGCGCCATTGTGCAACCCGTTTCTTTTTTTCAATCTGCACAAGTATGACTGGCTGCATGCATATTGGGCGATCAGTTATTCTCTCGATGGTGAGAGGATGTGCGATGCCACCAAATGAAGTGAAAGAGGGTGGGTTTTGACGCTCAGTGTTGGGTGGCTTATGTTCAGCGTTGCGAATGAGGCAGAGCCACGATGCAAGACAGCAGTAACAACCAATGTATTCTACACGTGCAAGATCAAGCTCGTGCCATATTACATTCATTCAAAAAAGAAATAAAGACAGCGCATAATTAAGAGAGTACTGTGTACGCGCATTTACATTCGGCTGTAGTACATCCACATGTAACGGAATCTAACGCTAGCGATTACAATTTCAGGAGTCAGCTTTGCACACCACCGGAGCTCCTGGAGATTACACGCGAGCGAGTGCAGTTGTAGAATATAGATAAAAATCAAATTGGACCGAAAAGTTCAAATCGAAGTAAAGTGTGAACTGGAAAATAGTAACCGCGAGCCATTCACCACGACACGGAGCGGTTCTCGAAAGCGATATGTTTCTTCCTGAACAGCAAGCGGGTTGTAAGGGAAGATGAGAACTGTCGTCGACGGCTTGGGGTTCCAAGGAGCGGTATGACGCAGGTGAAGTCCCGGCGTCCTTTTGTAGGCGCTGTGAGCGGATGCAAGCGGCACACTTGGACAGTGTCTTTTGTTCACCGATTTCCTCCCCTCCGAACATCGCGTAGGTACATACCCCCATTTACCAGGGCTATTTGGGACAAGCGCGCTCCTAGTTCCCTCGGCTGCCACCATGTGGCGCATACCTTTGAACATTAAAAAATAGCGCGTTGACGTCCTTCGTGACTCAAGAAAGAATGATCGAATGCCTCGCATGGAAGCTCTGTAGGCCGCTACGCTTAGCGGCATTGGCTGGGCGCCGCCCCGAATATCTGGTAATGATCGGGCACTGCTTGGCCGCGTGTCGCTGTGAGGTGAAGGTCACTTTCGCTTTGAATTTGGTTGGAGTCACCTTGCCACCGGAAATGTAAATCACCAAGAGAAAAAGAGGCACTTACTCCCGTTGGTCACCGTGAATGCAAGAAAAGAAAAATACCAGCAAAACAAGCTCCGCAGATATCATCCTTTGTGTCTGGCTAGTTGACCCAAGGAAACACGAATTTGTAATGCTATATGTGTACGTACATGTGCACGGCGATCACAACTGTCTCACAAAGCTGAATGTACAGGCACCCACAAAAGTTTTGGGGAAACGAAAATTACAACAATCCATTATTAGTGGTCAGTCCAAGCATGCGGCCACGAACTTAAAGGTGTAGTTTGAACTTCCTTGTGCGACCTGCACAACGTGCCCCTGAATGCCTAGCTGCGCCTCTGGGCCGCGAGGAAGTGAAGTTGGTTTTTGTGATTTCGGTGTTCCGAAAATTTTTGCGGGCATCTGTACATCATATATTAAAGTACAAGGAAGCACACATAGGTTTAACTAAACGCCATTGTATCCGTGTAAATGATGTCACTTTTGTTACACGCGGTTATCAGTCAGATGAAAACAATCAGCCTTTAGGACTGATGCTTGGGCGAGTTGGTATGCCCTCATTCAAGGAGAACAGCGTGAATTAGGCAAGGACTGTGTGTGCCTTCCTTCAGTCCTTGTCTAATTCGCGCTGTCCTTGAAAAATCAGCCCTACGCAGCGAAAAATGAAAATTGCTTTTGATGAAAGGAAACACACGGGTTAACTTCCTCACTTCTCAGTGGACACCTGAGTCACGCCTTGAGGGCAGTGACAAAGGAGAGTGAAAAAGAAGGAGAGAAAGAGGTGCCGTAGTGGAGGGCTCGTCCCGAAGGGGAAATCCGAATCTTGTCCCGAAGCTCGAAACGTGCTCTCACTGAATGTTCGGCACTCATATACATAAAAGAAAAACACTCATTGATAGGCACATGTTAAACGGCAACTGCATTGGTTTCATAATTCGATTATATTAAAGGGGTGGAATGCGTGAAACTTGCAGGCAATGCATGCTAAGTCCTTTAGGTCTAGCATTTGAAATGGCGTCGTACTAGCCGATTAAAATCCCGATAGCTTTATAGCTTCTCCTCCGCAGCGCCAAGTGGGGGGCGCATGATGACGTCATCTACAGCACCAGTATACATTCATAACGCATGGATTCTACAACCGGTCAATGTTGGGTTTCGCCCGTCCATTGGCATTGAAGATGCTCCGTGGCCACCATTCTCATGTTTCCTAGGGCCTGCGTTGTCATCCGCGCCGACACCCTTCAAGCAACACGCCTACTTGACGCGTCAGTCGCAGTCCAGAAATTTTCCAAAAAATCCATCATCTAGCAGCACGCATCCTGTACCCAGTTCGTATCGAGTGGATCCCACGTGACCTCCTGAGCTCCCAAAGTCGTGCAGATTATGCGACACACCAAGCAACACCAACCACGTCATTGCCTCGGCTCCTCAATCTGTATGATGCCACACTCCTTTCAAGGAGAAAGAAGCACCTGCAGCACCGCACACCTGCTCTCATACCTCCGTGTGTGGTAACCCTACCCGTAGCCCTACCCGTGCATAGGAGGTTGCGCTTAGGAGGATACGGGTCGGGGTTGCCCTCTCTCCTCCCGTAACTCCAAAGCGGTCTCAATTTCGAGGCTTACATCCCCGCCCCAGGCGTCCAATCTGCAAACCTCGAAAGGCTGAGACCACAATGCACCACCTGCTGTAGGTTTTACCGGTGATGAAGGCGACGAGAATCCGGCACCTGGGGGCAGCGGATCTCATGCGGACCAACCCTTGGTCATATACCGCTTGGACGCAGGGACCGCATCATCGCCCAGTCTTCGACTTCGTTAGATCGGCCAACCTGTTTTCATTCATTTAGCCATCCTTTTCTTTCAACCATGATTACATTCCCCTTTTGTGACATGAGGCAATAAATATCGCATTAAAGAAAATTGCAACGCATAAACGCTTGCTTTGAAGGAAGAAAATCAATGCCACCGAAGCCAAAGCCTGCCGGGCATTTTTTGGCAGCATCTAACGACACACGGCAGGACACGGTGAAAGAGTACGAAAGGGTGTGATTGACGGTAGCGGAAATTTGAAATCTTACTGTCCTTGACGTCATAGGGAGCTTCGCCGCACTCCTCTTGTGCTGCGAGGAGAAGCCTAAAATTTGTGATCGTCGATTTCGTCATCATTTTCAATGCTAACGCAAAAAAAAAAAAGAAACATGGCATGCCTTATTTACGGCCTAAATAGATTTGAATCCTTGAATATCGCGGAATTTCCAAAAACTGGTGCAGTTACCCTTTAAAGGGGACACTGGGGTCAACTCCACCTAATTTTTATTTTCGTCTGAGTAAAAATCACTTATGTGGCCGCTTTTGGCTATGCGGATGTTTGTTCGGGAGACAAAGGCGCATTAATTGTTGAGGAAATCGGACTTAAAAGTGTGACTAGTGACTTAATTGACGAAAATGGTACGGCAGGATGTCATTTCTGTGGCATCATGGAGTTTAACGTCCCAAAGCAACATATAGTATATCAGGGACGCTGTATTGGAGGAGCTACGCACTAACCCTTTGTCAACGACCTGTCACTGAGATCGCGCAGCACAACGACGCCTTTTGTGTTTCGCTTCCATTGAAACGCGGCTGCCGCGGCCAAGATTGAACCCGAGTCCTCGGGCTCATAATCCCAGAGCCCTAAAGCTATAGAACCACCGCGGGTGGTACTTTTAAAAAAGCTTTCACGTCCCTACAGTTTGCTTGTGGAAAGGGCCAATGGCAGCGACACCTCCATTTCATGTTTCTGCGTTTTCTAACTTACAAATATTTCGTTAGTGAAACTAGCCGCATAGTCTTTAGAACGAGAAAATCTATCAATATTGGCCAGCTTCCAGCTTGCCTTTACTCTCTTTTTAAAACACTACCCCTACTGTTTCCAGTACTATATTTGGAAAAAAAAGGGGGGGGGGGGGATCCAACTCTTTTGTGCGTGTGTGCGTAAAGGTCGGCATACATGGTTTGCACTACATGGCATAGCGGCCGCCATCTCTAGCTGGGTCCAAAAAGCACGGCGAAAGCCTGGGCGTTTTCCCAATCTGTGTACCACCAAGCGGTTCCTGCGTTGTATAGCGCTAGCCTGTGCCCTCGAAGATGGCGCCCGTGACGTCACGTTCATAACTATCTTTTATGAGAAGTTGAATCGTACTCTTCGGCGGCACATTCGCGTTTGATCATCAAAGACTGCGCGCATTTGCTGCGAGTGGTTTTGTCCCGTGGCCAGTGCTAAACAGGTCTTGGTTCTGCCCGACAAACCCATCATCAAGGGAAGGGGCTGTCAAAAACAGGGCTGCCTCTCTGCCAGACAAAAGGCTCGAAAAAAGGTGTACGAAAAACTAACGATACTAAGATTAAGGGGTGGCTCAGGATGCCTTCCAAGCCATCAACGTGTGTAAGCTCTACGGCACAGAGAGGAGTGTGATAGCAGAGTTATAGCACAGCGCGATTCGCGATCTGCTACCGTAATCGGTTTCCGCGCGCAGCCAGTACACACGCGCTGATTGGTGCCGACACAGCAGGCCTGCGCAGCTGACCGGCACCTGGCGCCACCTCATGGCGTCCTCAAGGCGAGCTACACAGTGGCGCCCCGTGGTGGCGGGTCACACTAGCGGATCGTGGTCTACTATATCCCTCTAGTATAAAGATTTACCTCTGGCGCGATTCGCGGCTGCTACGGCAATTCGCTGCCTTGGGAAGCAACGTGTATGTGTGCGAAGATGGCCCCGATAGGCGTACACTCAACCACTGCGCAGGCGCGGCTGCAGGTCCCGGCGTGAATGAATCCGTCGGCAGGGGAACAAGGAACGCGCTGTGCCAAGCCTGCGGCATACAGCAGCGCAGTGATCGTCTCTGAAGTGTAAATCACTTCACTAGAGCCCGGTTTTCTCCTCAATGCTCTACCGCGGGCAGCGGGCCGCTTATTCACGTCCCGAGCTCAGTCTCAGCCATGTGCGGGACACTAATATACTGTCACACTCTACTCGAACGCATCCATGGAAACAGAGTAGGTTAGTTGTAAACTGGCCATTGGTGGCAACTGGCCGTACTACAAATGAACGAATGAAGGTCTCCTACGCGGCATCAGAAAACTTTAATTGTTTTTCTTTTTGCGCATATCTGCCTGTTCGTGCGAATGCCGCCATTCATCGCGCAATGGTTCCTTTCTCTGCGCTGGGACATTGAGTAACGCCTTAGCACACCACCGCCACTTGAGCGTCGCAGCCGCCGCCAGCACCACCGCTGCCTTGGACAGGCACTGCCGTGCTCCCTGTACGCCCCCCTAGCATCACGCAGTGCTCAGATCGGAGCACTACAGTTTTTCTTCCACGCCGCCCCCTCGCGAAAGACGGTGGCGCCCGGCGAGCATCTAACGAGGCAGCGTTCCGCAACAGCGCGAGGCGTGTGCACACTGGACCCTAGGGCGTTTCCTCGCTCCAGCGAGGGCGACGGCTCCGGCACGTCAGCGGAGCCGGGAGGTGTCGCAGTGAGTGCCGATTGCCCCATCGCTTCTTGATTTCCGCCGAGAAGCCCAATAAGTACGAAAGTGGCAGCCGCACAACACGCCTGCCCGAAAGCGAGGCCCTATACACTGCACACTTGAGATTCGGTTTGGGCGCATCTACCAGACATACAAATACAGAGAAGCTGCCCCTCTCTTTCTTGCATCGAGAGCGGGATCAACGATAGCGTTGCACCACTCCTCCGAAGGCGATGGAAAAAAAAAGATGATATTGTCAGCGCGCTTGATTTGGTAGTGCTATTTTCTGGCGTCGTGGACACTTGACCACAGAATCCGACGACCGGCTTTTCGTTAGACAACGGCTGCCTTGAAATTGAGTAGTGGAGAGTCAACGGCCGCTTTTTACTCTGTTGTAGGATTGCGTCGGTGGTTCGTCATGGATTCAGTTTCGTCTTGCGCGCTAGCATGCCCGCTTCACCGCGTCCCCGCTTACAGAAAACGGAGCCCCATCGTTTTCCTTTCTTTCGTTCTTTCTTTGCTTGTTTGTATTTGCCACCACCGGATTGGTTGCAACAAGGCCCCGAAGGTTTGCAGTCACTACGCGCTCTCTTGGGTTTAGGTTTTGCACAGGACTGGACATTTCCATGCGGAGTTCGCGTACTAGTCGTCACTGGTTTTACGCTGTACCTTCCCGTTCTTTTCAACGTATGTAAAAGTGAACATGACATGCGCATTATATGCAAATAGGCACAACGATACAGCTTTTCCAATAAAATGTTTCTCAGGATAACTATGCAAGGAAAGGTTAGTCGAAGTTTTCGGAGCTCCAGTTTCCAGGCGCCAGCGCGATGCTCCTTGAGAGCACTGGACTAGCACACAGGCGCATGCCTGCGCGGAGGCAACGCCGTATACCGCCGCATCATGCTTGTGGCAAAACGGATAAGCTGACCGCTTTTAAATCCGCATGTGGAAATACATGGAGTAGCTGCGGAAAGCAAGCGAAACAAGAGCGAGTGTTTGCTCGCTGCCCTATCGGAGGCAATCGCCGCGACCCAAGAATGTGCCAGAGCAGCGCGAGCGGCACGTTGTGAGCAGCCTTCGCGGCGACCGCCTTGAAAGAATGCGTTGTACTTTCGCAACAGCGCGCCAACGTCATGGTACGAGTCCAGCCTTAACTCGACCTCCTACGCCATATCCTGGAATTTCTCCGTCTTGTGAAAGGGGTTGTTGTCGTTGCCACAGCGCGGCAATGCCTCGTCACGCACGCCACTTCTCTTACAGCAGCATATAAAAAAATTAAAACGCAAGTACTTCTTACACACGTGGACGACAGGGACGGCCGACCGGTGCCCGAGCGACCCGGTCGGACGAATTCTTTTTATTCCCTCCCGGTCCTCGGGAGCCTGGCTCTCAGGGGATGCCGCTCGTGAACGGGCTTCTCATCGCTGCGTCGTCGATCGTCATCTCGCCGCCGTCGCCCCGGGCTCTCTTCGGAACACTCGTCAGCCCCTTCCCGCTATCGGCCCGCGTGCGCGGCGCCTGCCAGGGGCCCCGCGGCGTCTATTTTCATTCCTCCTTTACCGCGCCCTGCCCTGTTTATTTTCATTCCTCCGTCTCGCGGGGAGAGGCCGCGGCGGACGACGACGAGGAGCCGGGCAGCCGCAGAAGCGGAGCGGCGGCGGAGCGACCCAGCCCGTCTCGCCACCACCGACAGAGCACGCCGGCGGTCGCAACGTGGGAGCCGCCGCTAGACAACCGCGGACCGGGCGCGCGCGCGCAAAGCCCCTTCCCCACTCTGCCCCCACTACGGCGCTCCGCTCCCGCCGCCGTCGTGATGAATGATAGCCGGCGCGGCTGTGGCAGTCCAGAGAGCGGCGTGACCTGAGGCTCGCCGCGGCCGGCTATCGCGGCGACGAGAGAGCACCGGCTAGGCCGGCCAGCCTCCTCTGTTCTTCGGAGGAAGGTGGCTATCGATTCGCGGGAGGCAAACCTGCTCTTCGTCCCCAAGGGCTGTTCGCCGCCGCTTCCAGCCGAGAGGGCGACCGACCGGAGGGTGGGCGACAGGAGGACTGCGCTCCTCGCTGCTGTTGCTCCGCGGCTCCGGTCCCGACGGAATCATGGGAAGGGAAAAATAGACGGGGCGCACGTGCGCTGCTCTGTTATATCGAGGTGAGAATCGGCACACGTCAGCGTTGGATTTGGTTTTCGGTTATGAAGCCGGAGCTAGAAGGCTTAGGGAGGGCTTGGCGAGTTGTTCTGCTTCTAATGTCGGCAGTCGCGAACAAGAGCGCGAACTGGACACGCTGAAGCTGATTCACGGTGGTGAAGCACGGAGCATAAGTGAACAGTCTTGTTTCCTCTACACTTCGGAATTTCTCTGTTATACTGGCGCTGGAATAATGCCGGGACACGCGCTTTCTCCATTAAAGAATGGGTTGAGAGGAAGGGTTTACAACGAGTGGCAAAACAACTTTTAAACTTGCTTCCCTTAATTTATGATGCCATATATAGGTTAGCGTACAGTAATATGACAAAAAAAAATCACAGCGTAAGCAGGCTTCAATGGGACGATTGCCGATTTTTCCAAGTGTGTCACATGTCGCCCTCTAAACGTACTTCCCTTCCTCTGGCTATATATTTCTCTCGTTCTTTTCTGTTTTTCACGTCACCCGTTCCCTGCAGGAATTTATGCGGGTGTACATCGCGCTGTCGAAAAAAAAATCCTGGCAGCACGCCTGTGCTCCCACGAAAGAGGTGAAAGGAAGGTGGTCGCAAAAAATATCCCGATTTTTACACTGCGGTCAAGCGCCGTTATGTTGACTTTTTAATTGCTTTTATTTACCACGCTCCTCATACACACACGCTCAAGCACCCGCAACTTTCAAGAACTGACAGCTACAGTTCCAAGCCGGCGTTGCGAACGGGAACACCGAGATCCCTTCTGCGGTTGGCTGCGGTTGCAGTTAGTGCTGAATAATGCTAACAGTAAAAAATCACGAGATAAAAATGATCAAATTAATCACTGTTGTCAGTGCGGGAGTAAAGAGGGGTCGTGACCAATCAGCACCCATGACACTTGGAACTTTTTCAGCCGCCTTTCTCATAGGCCGAAGTTGAGACTTACCTTGGAGCGGAACAATCGTACACTGGCACAAGAGGAGGGCGCATCTCACTCGAATGCATTCCTTTCTGTCTTCGATCTCCTGCCAACCACCCCATCATCGCAGCAAGGCGGCAATTGAGAGTTTTAGCACATCGTTTACCGTCTACCACCGCCGCTCACCACGACATCCGGCCGCCAATAGGCATTAGCAGAAGGCGCTGAGCTGCCAAGGGAGGCACCTGGCGCCATTTGCGCATGCGTGTTTGTGACTGCGGTAAGCGGTGATGATAGACGGTATACGCTACGCTAAAGCTGTCCAGTATTCCTTTCTTCAGTAACTAGGAGCAATCTCATTTATTCGTCTCGAGCAAGATACGACTTTCACGCCAGCGTGTATCGTGCCAAGCAGCTTCGCTTTGGTGCGCAATAGTAATCTTTTCCTTTCGCTTCTCTAACGATATTCCGAAAATTTTATTCAGCCGCAAGGACCGCGATTCCGTCCTTCAGCAGGCGCACGCAGACCGGTCTGCGCAGGCCGAGACGGACGCTGCGGGAACCAACGCCGCTCCAAAAGATGGAGCGCCCGCATGCTGCACACTTCCGGCGGCGCTGACTCCGCGATTACGGCGGCGGCACAGGCGAGTTCCCCGCTCGCATACATTAAACACGCCGCGCGCAACCTGCCGCGCGGTAACCGACCGCTGCTATCCGCGGCCGCCGCCGCTCGCAGGACCCGCCGTTTCGGGCCCCGCGGGGACCGAGGAATGGCTTCCCTTCATTTCCTAGCCTGCGTTCGCCCCGCGCCGCCGGAGCGCTCCGTGGGGGTGCGGTCGTCGCAGCTGCCGACCCCGCACCCGCGGCGCTTTATATATACGGCGCACTAAACCATTCCCGCCGGCCTGCGCCCGCAGCAGCCCCCCTCTCTTCTTTCTGGGGTGCGCTCTGTATTAACGCGGGCGCTGCCGGCGAGCGCATACGCGCATGTGCCCCTGGTTGCAGTTTTCAAATTGCACGCAGAAAGGCCGGCGCTGGGCCGACGTGCGTTGCCGAGCGATTCGGTCCTCGCGGATACGGTAGCTGAAGTCTTTTCTGTCTCCGCGTTGTTTTTGCGACTGCGTTCGTATTAGCTGTAATTCATACCAGCCCTCTCCCGTCACCGTCTGCCTCCCTCTCCCGCCGTTCTGAGCCAAGCAGGGCTCACGCGGGCGACGGAGCGAGCAGCACCGGCGGCCGCGATGCTATCGCGTCGCGCGGCGCGCCTCTGCCGCCGGGCTGCGGCCTTGCGTCAGTCGGGCCCCGAGACCAGCCGAGTTGGGCAGCGGCAGCAGCGGCCCGGGGGCTCACCACGCGCGAGCTCCTCGCAGAAGATTACGCGGCAGCCAATCTCCTGACCTGACTGACCCGGCCGGAGTGGAAGGACCGAGGCGGAGAGGGACAGCGCGCCCCTCGATCGTCCTCCCCTGCGTCGACGTCCGTGCGTCAGCAGTGTGCAGCGCAAGAGCTTTCGACACCGACGGCCCCGAAGACCGCGATGGCCTGCATTCGCCGAAGGAAGCCATTTGGCGGATGACTGCGCCGATCTGTGCGCGCAGGAAAGAGGGACCAATACAACCAAGGAAAAAGGGTGTGATGATGAGTAGAGCCCCTCAAACCTATGGCTTGCTTCCTGATCACTGGTGCTGAGAAGGCGAGTTGCCTGTTTGTTGACTGAGGAGGACCTGCGCAAGGGCACCTTGAAAATTTATGCTGCAGCCATACTTCTGGAATCTGGGACGTTGAGAAAGCAGCTTTTTAGAGCTTCTGGCATTGTCAAACCAAAATTACACGCCCTAGGCACTCATTCGCGGTGCTGTAAACGAGAGAGAGAGAAAACCTCTAGGAGGTGGTGACCATGGCGTTGGCATATCAAAGACATTAATACACAGTGGCCTTTGGAAACAGGGCAAATATTCCCGCTCAAAACAAATGCATGACTACTTTAATGCTTGCGGAGACATGGGCCGGTATGCTCTTCAGTTCCGGTCATACCGTTGTCTAGTGCTCGGGAAAAGAGAGGCGGTGAGCGTAATGAGAGGAGATAGCTCAAGACAATAAGAACAGCCGAAAGATTATTGGCTCGGCATACCAAGTACTTAGAACTTCAGATTTTCTGCCTGGAGGACTAGGTCTGATTGTTTTATCGACGTAGGACACGAGCCAGACCGTCACTTGGTTGGCCTAAAATGTGAGGACGCGTGGTGTCAGAACAGAAGTAGAGGGAGCCCTAAAAAAAAAAAGACCAAGATTAACTCATCTCTATCATTTCTCGCTCTTCACTTCAATCTTTGTGTCACCTCCTTCGTGTTCGCTGTGTATGCTATTTCCGCCGACTGCAGATCAGGTACTTAATGAAAACGAGCAGTGTCGGCAGCCGGCGCCTTCATTTCCTTACTTCTTTTTTTTGCAATAAACTCAAACAATGGAGTATGAAAGTGTAAGGACAACTGCCGCAACTAAGTGAAACCAGCGGTACTAGTGGTTCGCAACCTGACGCTAGATAGAGCTAGGTGCTCCCGAGACAGGATGGGCCTCAACGGGGTGGAGTGCGCGCGCGATAAAGCGCAATCCGCATTGAGCCAAGGCCCGTGCATTTCGGACCGGTGCATGGTGCCGGAAAAGTATCTGCAGGCGATCCCCAACCTGCCTGCATCTCCTCGTTGTAAATCCGCATTGAGCCAAGGCCCATGAACTTCGGACGGGTGCTGCAGGAAAGCTACCAGCAGGCGATCCCCGGCCTGCATGCACTCCTCGTTGCCAATCAGCGTTGAGCCAAGGCCCGTGAATTTCGGACGGTGTTGTGCCGGAAAAGTACCAGCAGTGATCCCCGACCTGCCTGCATTCCTCATTGTTAATCCACATTGAGCCAAGGCCCGTGTATTTCGGACCGGGTGCGTTGCCGGAAAAGCACCAGCAGGTGATCCCCGACCTCCTGCATTCCTCATGTCAATCCGCGTTGAGCCAAGGCCCGTGTATTTCGGACCGGTGCATGTTGCCGGAAAAGTACCAGCAGCGTGATCCCCGACCTGCTGCATTCCTCATTGTTGAGCGAAGGCCCGTGAATTTCGGACAGGTAATGCCGGAAAAGTCCAGCAGGTGATCACCGACCTGCCTACACTCCTCAGTTTGCGTGATTTTATAGTACTGTACGTTTTTTAACGCGAACGCGTTAAAATCATCGCTCCCCAGAAAATCCGGTGTCGGCGTTGTGAGCGAAAAATCACGAGCATGGCTCTGGCAGGTGGTGCCCAGAGAGCAATATATAGGAGGCAGGCGGGCCACCTAGTTCATGCGACCTTGCTGCGCCTTCCCAACCTGCCCGTCCGATAGTGAGCAAACTGCCCACCGCCGCAGGTGGCAGTTAAATTAATGATTCCTCGCTCGAGAAGAGCAACCTGAGCTACACAAGGACCACCACAGGGAGCGCCTGCCATAGCAGGGCAGCGGCGCATCGCTTAACCGCTCCCCACCACTGCGCTGGGAGAGATATGAGGACACTAGGGGATCTATGAATGAACTTCTGCATGCATGGGAACTAACTTATTACTCAATGCCGTCATACGTTTAAGGCGGAGCTTAAGTGTCCCGTTCATTTTTTTTAAACTCCACTATGGTATATACAAAACAGCAAAGACCCATAGCTCATTAGAACAGCATCACCCAAAGGAGAAGACGATACCTACTTTAGTTTGTCGTAATCGCATTTGTTCGAAGAGCAGCAGTCAACTGACTTGAAATATAGAAAACAGAGCGTACTCCCGTAGGAGCAGCGGCGCGGCTCGTAATTGGTCAGGAAACGGAATGAAATTGATGATCACAACGCGGGCGCACGAAAGTATTAGAAAACACGAATATTTACTGCCTTCTGTCGGCATGGAGTAAATAACATAATTCCGCACCCTCTCAATCGTAGCTGCACATTTGGAAGAGAAGTATCAATTTGGAGAAATAAAAAAAATGGGGTTGGGTGGGGGTAAAGAAAAAAATTACGAGACACTTTGAGAACGACAGTGTTGAGAGGCGAAAGCCGACCATTCTGTGACAATTTTCACTATGCCGTGACGACTTCTAGTGGATGTGACGTCACACCGTTCTTGTGGCTATATCGACGCGCGTGCTATTTCGACGCAATTTTGAAATTTTCGCCTATAATTAATCAATTACTCTACAGTGATCAAACTTGGATTCTAGGCTCATTTTTTCTCCCTCTATCTGAAGCAACAATTCTTTTTCTGCTATCTTTTTCAGTGCCAGAGTTAAACGTGTGACACCATCTGCGAACGGACAACGGACGACAGCATGAGCCATTAAATGCTTTCGTCTTAATATATAAGATTGGATATGCATCTGAGTGGGTAATGGAACAGTTGCAAAAGGTTCACGTTGGAAACGAAGCACCGACACATGTCATAAAAATGTATGCAAGAGAATGAGAGGAAACAAATCGGAAGAGAATGTCTTTCAGGAGGAGCTGGTTCGTGGCTTCTACTGACAACAAATTGAGCAAACATGAAAGACAAACAGAAGAGGTCACACACGACACAACTGCCTTTACGTAAGCGGCTCAAAGTTTTCGCTCCTCCCATCAGTCTCGTCTCCTGCGTGTGTCATTCATGTTTGCGGAATTTGCTGTAAATATAAAACAAGCAAAGAATGCCGTGATTAGCTCAATGTAGCTCCTTAGCACCTCTGTGATGCGGGAAAGAAATGCTCAATATTTTACCAATCTTCGGTTAAGACAGGCGTGCTTCTGGAACGATTCTAGGGAAAATGGGCGCAAGCTGCCATTGAAAGCTTTTACTCTTGACGTCCCCCGCTTTGGAAACTATCATGATGGAAACTATCATTCTACATTGCTTAGTAATACCATCCAAAAAATCTGCGTCATAGCGGTGCGGCTTAAGGCCGGCGATTCACACTGACGGTCCGTTAGCCCGCGGCCCGCGCATCACGTGTTGATGCGCCACTGAAAACTGGCCTGCGATCCGATGACGTCAAGCTGATGCGACGGACCAAAAGAGCAGACGACGCGCTCGTTGTACCACTGTTGCCAGATTACTTTAAAGTGTTTGGCAACGCTGGTCAAACTGGTTTTTTCTCCACACCCATGACTGCGATTGAATGGCGCTGGTGCGGCCCTTTGTCCAAATACTCTATGGCCTGGGCCGTCTTGCGAGCCCAGTCGATCGCTTTGTCATGGCAGCGAACGCGGTGCAGCTTGTCAAAACAGCGCGCCAGCTCAACGTCACTCAGCGAAATGCGGCAGCCGAAATATTGGCAAGAGCGGTGGTTGCCAGAGCTAGCGCGCGCATCTTTGCGGGCCGCCGCTAATTCCCGCGAGGCACTGAAACTTCCTTGGTTGTCCAGTCCGCGGGCCGACAGCACGCCTCTCATTTCGGTGACGCACGAACACATGATGCGCGGACCGCGGGCGAACGGTCCGTTGTGTGAATCGGCCTTTACGAAGCACAGGCCGCAGGTACGCGGACTCGGCCCAAGCAACATTCAGGAATTGGAATTGCGCGCATAGCCAATGTACGCCGTCTTTCTAACTCCAGACACGTACCTCTTTCGGCGGCCCGAAAAGGCGAAAATGGGATGGAAGCCTGAACCCCGAAGAATCATGCGCGTGGGCTGACGAGGCGCCGATATTGGGGAGCCGGCCCGATCGGTGGGGAACATCCACGCTCGGTTCTTGCTACAGGGTAACACAATAGCCCGTACCGCGGCGCTTCCGCCCACGGTGCTGCTCACGAAGGTGGCCTCTGTTTATAGCCGCACTGGTGGGACGCCGGCGCGGCAGCCGAGCGCGCCGTTCTGGGCCGCCGAAATCGCGCTTCACGATGCAGCTGGCGTGAAAGAGCCCGAGCACGGCACGTAGCCGGGGCCGATCGGATTTGGAGCCTTTCTCGTTCGCGGGCGGATGTGGGGGCGGCGCGCGTGCGGTTGGAACCCGAGGAACAGACTCGAGAGGGACAAGCGAGATAGAGAAAAAGGAACGAAGCGCGATTGCGCTGTAAGGAAAAAAGATTCAAACAAAACAAAAAGTGCTCAAGACTCGAGTCCTACACGTACACCGCCCTCGGCTCTGTACCACTGGCGCATTTTCACGTCATTGTCACGTGCGGCACAGCGCAAGGACGCGCGCAAGGCAGCGGATCAGCCAGCAACTAATGCGTGCTTAAAGGACACTGGTAATAACTTGATCAAATTTTTATTTTCCGAAAAAATATCTCGATTCAAACTCGTGGCCTCAGGGCCGAAAAAAAACTCGGTAATCAACGCTTGCAAGTGAATAACGAAAATTCTGTTTTCATAAGCCTTTCTGTCATTAGAACGTGGTAATCTGTCTACAAAGATCCGCTCCAATTTTTCCTCATTCGTTTTTTATATGCACCTGACGTTTCCTCGATCTGTCATTTTTGACTTCGCCGACTGAGGCTCCTATGCCCGAAATGCCATGCGGCAACGGCAGTAGCTCGAAGTACGAAATAGCGACTTAGCACAAGAAAGCGCCGTGCCTAAAGACGCTTGAGATGACTTTACTAAAAACTTTCCACTGCTGCAGACGTTGCGGACTTCCCAGCCATCTCGAAGAAGACAAAGCATGCGCCCCACCTTCCCTGTTTGCGGGGCTAGCCGCTCCGATCAGAGGACCGCTCTCCGCGCGGTACGAGCGCGGCCGCCTGCGTCAGCGGGGGCTGAAAATGGCTCTCATTAGGAGGCGCACGCGTGAAATGGGGCGGCCGCGCGCTGCGGGCCCAAAGCCTTCGCCGCCGATGCCGAGCGCTGATGCGGGGCCTGGAAGACTAATGACGTCAGCGGGGCGAGCGCGCCGCTTCGGCGCGACACCGGAATACGATATATATTCCCCCTTTCCCCGTGCCCCCTCCTCTCCCTGCGGGACCCGCGATAAGAAGCCACCGGCCAGTGTTCGCGCTTGGGGCGCAGTTGGGTGCAGCGGCTTCATGTGCGGGGCTTTTGTACGACAAGGAGTCAACGGTCGGATAGTGCGACTCCGATCGCGCGACCACACGCAAGTCGCGCCACAGCTGTCGGCGCAAACCTTCTGAAAACGAGACCTTGCAAATTCTTCGTATTACTACACACAAAAAGAACGCAAAAGACGATAAACTCGACAAAGGCAAGACGCGTTTTTATCATAGTCCCTTGTCTTTTCCGATAGTTCACTGCTCGTGCGAATTATGAACTCGTCGTTTTCTACATGTTGCAGTGAGTCCTGAAGCTGGAGCTTTGTAACGGATGCCACCGGTAAGTAACAGCGGTGGCTGCGGGCCCGAATACGAGTAGATACCAGCGCAGGACACCCAGAAATGGAGTGCAAGGAGCTTGCAGGATACGAGGTAAATAATAAAGATAAACGCAGCGCGTATACGCTTCCACACGCGCGCAATACAATGACGCAAGATCGCTCCATATCGGCGTCACCAAACGTTGGTATTGCAGCAGCACAGGAACGAGGTAGGCCATGCGACGCGGCAGCACTCCGCTGGACACGCAAGACTTGACAGCGCGCCTGGACAGTGCACGCAACAGAGGAGTCGTGTTGCGTGCAAGAAACGCCCGTTCGCGGTCTCGTGTTCTGCGAGTGAGAGGCGGTGACGCCACCCCGTTTCACTATAAGCGGGAACTTGTCCCCACGACGATATTGCGGTTGCCTCCGTTTCGAACGGCGGCTGGCGTTTTCAAGTAAGCGCCGGGCGTGTTTTCCGCTGCACGCAACTGAGCGCACATTTGGAGAGCACAAAGGAGGGAGAAGAGGAGGGGGTAGAAGAGAAGGAGCAGCGCTGCGCGAGGAACGACGCTGAGCAGGGTCCCCGAGAACCGAGCGACGCGTCGTCTCCGAACGGCGACGCCGAGGGAGGAAAGGGGGGGGGGGGGAGGGGGGCGAACGGCAGTCAGCGCTGTTGGAGCTGACGATGGAGGGGAAAAGGAGGCGCGCGCGGGCGCGCTCAGATCGCGAACGCGGGACCGGACCCGCCGAGAAACGACGACGAGGCGGACGTAATCGGGTTAGCGCGGCGCAGCGGCCGCAAACAGCGGGGTTGCTCGGCTCGTCTCTGCTGCTGCTGCTGCTGCTGTGGCAAGACAAACGAGAAAGGGGGGGGGGGGGGGGGGGTGCGCTCTTTGGCGGCATGGCGCGGCGAGTGTGGGGGCAGTGGACGCCTTGCTCGCCGGGGATTAGGCAGGACCGCTGCCGCGGCCATCTGTCCTGCGCTGCGCGCGCCCGTATTATGTGCGGGCGCCGGAGCGAAATGTAGCGCTGCCTCGAGCTCAAGGCGCGCTCGTTTCGCCACAGCTAGCGAGCTGCTTTTGGTGCGCAAGCTGCTGCCTCAGTGGTGGGGATTGAGATTCGAATTGCCTAACGTTTGCGGTCTGAGAAGGATTGAGGGAGGGAGCGAAAAATGGTGTGGTGTTTATGTGGACTGCGAAAGAGCACAGCAGGCCTGATCATGGCCCCCTTCTAAGCATTCGTGGTTCCAATGGCGGAGGCTTTGAATATCGCCCACTCAGAGCCAAGAAAACAACTTACTATCGGCGTTGACGAGCAAAAATACAAGCGGAGAAAAAATAAAGAAGAGGTTGCTGTACAGGGAACAAGTGTCATTAGAGAGTAGGACATGTGGCTGAATCGACGGAGCTTGATCAATTAGAAGAAAAAGTTTATTTTTAAGGGATTTCTTGAGAGACAGTCAGCTCTCAAGGTGCATGGGGATTTCAAAGAAAGCATTTAAATATCTAAACTATAAATTATTCATGAATAAATTTGAAATGTATGGCCTCTGTGGCGTGTATTTGAATCTTTTGATATCAGCAGTCAATTTGCAGCATACAAACACAATTCGGCTGCACATCGATTTTATCAGGCGTGGTCCAGCGCAGTATTTTATGGGGTTTTATTATACGTGACAGAAACTACATTGCTAAGCTAAATAAGTGATCTGTAATGCATGGTGATGACACTTTCTTCAGTCGCATCAACGAACAAGCTAATTACGCATTGTAAAACATAATCTTTGCGTATTGGAAATCGGATACGACATAACGGGCTTGAAATCTACACAAATTGAGCGCAGACCGTTATTTTCAACTCTGAAAACAAAAGCAGATCATTAATCCCAATGCTATACTCAATAACTGCAATTAATTCGTACCGACAAGGCCGCAACCAAATTAGTGCGTAGGTAGCTTGGGTTTATCTCAGCGGTATGCGCCTCCGCTGAGGTAGACGCCTCGCGCTCTGTCATATGTCTTTCCGAGAAGCCCGCGCCCAACGAAACGTGGCC